>JAWNMU010000653.1:0-72500 GCA_035043665.1 Drosophila quasianomalipes | reverse complement strand
CATATAGAGCAGTATATTATAAAATTAGAAATTGTCAGAGATATTTTTCAAATTTATATGAAGAGCTCTGTGAAATATTTATAAAGCAGCAGCTGAAGCAGAAAAACAAAAACTAAAACAAAGATCAACTCTATATGGCATAAATAAATTAAATAATTTGTAATTTAAATATCGAAAAGCCTGCACAGTTGCATCTGTAATATCGTTGCATAAAATATATGTTTGATTTATTTTTTAAAATTATAAAAACGGTTTCAACAGAAGCACATTTCAAATTGAAATTATTATAATATAATATAATATTAAAGCTAAATAATTCAATTTAAATAGAAAATAAAACAAAATAAAGTAATGGATAATAATAAACATTGTTAGATTTTAGCAACTTAGTAATTGAAAGAATGTAACAAGTTAAGAAACGAGATAGAGGGAGAGAGGGAGTGTGTGTGAAAGAGAACAAATGTTCTGCATGATTTTTAACTTTTCATGTATTTTTAAGGTTCACAGTTATTTTTTAATTTTATTTATTTTATTTTAATTTATTAATATTAAAAGTTATACACTTATAATTTCAGATAATTCATATATATTATTAATAATTAATTTTACAAATTATTTTAATAATAATAATAACAATTTATTATTAGTTTCTTATGATTTAGATTGTGGTATATTTATAAATGAAATTAGCTCTAGGCATTTAAAAAATATGCAAAAAATGCATAATTGTTTTATTTTTTGTATTTTTAGTGTCGACTGACGTCAGTTGACATTAAATAAATAAATAATTAAATAATATGTTAGTTTGTCAAATTAACCGAAAAATTCCGGACGGGTTGTATATGATTTTAGGCATAGGCTCTTTAATTTATATTATTAATTTGATGTAATTGTAATGATTATTTAAATTAGTTTTAATTTTTTGAAAAACTGTAGATCAATTTGATTTAATGTATAAAGTAATTGGGTATATGTATGATAAATAGATATATATAATAATTATATATATAATATATATAGTTAGCTATATTAATTGGTACTATATGTTGTAATATTTCAAAGCTGTCTATTGTTTTTACATGAATTAGCAAGGTTCCATTCAATGAGTTGAAGCTAAAATTCTTTCTGGCTGCGTTTGCACGTCAATATTGACCTGTCGCACTGCATCATCAGCATCAACATCATTATCAGCTCCAGAATAGGGCAGAGTTATAAGACCAAATGTATAACCCAAACATAAAACTAAAACATTCTGCTTTCCAAAACTGAAAAGCCATAAACAACAATGGCATTGTAGTGCACACAGCCATTTGATATTTATAAGGCTTCTTAATGAGGTGAGAAATGTTTTTGTGCATATATAGATACATATATATATATGTATATATACTCATCCATTCAAGCCGTTCGTCGCATTCGTCGCCTTTCTGTCAATGCAAAAGGGACGTGGTTGGGGTCGGATCAGAGGAGTACTCAGAGCAACTATTCTTAGAAACAGAAATAAAACAAAACATCTTCAAAATCAAAGTGAACTACAGAAATGGAGACCTGAGAACTGAGAACTGATGATAAAGTGTGTCCATGCCCCAAGTGGCACATTATTCATGAGTGCAACGACGTCGACGTCTGTCTCACAACTAATAGAAACAATTTTGATTTTGATTCTGATTCTCATTGCAGTAAAAAAAAATAAAATAAAAAATTATAGAAGAATAGAATCTAATTATAAATCTTACTTCTTCAGCATATTTATTCAATAATTGTTTAATTTGCAATGGAAACAAACCTTTTCCAGTATAAACCGTTCGAGAGCTATTTAATTTCTGAAAAAAGGTGGATATGATAATTTATTTATTTATTTATTTAGTGTCAACTGAAGTCAGTGGAAACAAAAATATACAGAAGGTAAAAAGTTTAATTAAACTAAATTCAAAATAAAAAGTTTAAAGATCGAGTTTTATATTTTTTATACAATTTTTTTCATTAGTTGGAAATAAATGAAATTAAAATTAATTAATAAATAATAAAAACTATTTGAAATGCAGAAAGCAGTAAAAAAATTAGATCATGTTAACTGGAAAAAAACGTTTCTGACTTTTAAAAAAACTATTTGTAAATGCACAAAAAAAATGTAATAAATTAACTAAAAATTTTTTTTTTTAATTTTTAGCAATAGTAGTAGGTCAACTTGCTGTTATAGTTGAATTCTATGAATTTATAAAATATCTAATGTGTCAATTACTAAAATACTGCTGTTAAATAATAAAATCGAACATAAATATAGAACATTTATTTTATTTAAATTATTTTTAGAAAAAAAATGCATTTATTTATTTATTTTATGTTATTCTATATTCATTTTACTTAAATTATTTTCAGATTAAAAAAATAGTGGTTTTTAGAAAGCCTTAGAAATGTGCTTGCTGAATAAATAAATAAATAAATTTAAGGGCTGTTTTTTTTTAAGTGTAGGATTTGATAATTTGCTTTATGGATGACACTTAATTCCATGTAACGGTCATGCATCCCAACCCCCCTGATTTCCACCCTATCAAGAGGGGGTGATCTGTAACTTCACATGTATTAACCGTAATCCTGACCAAGTACCAAGTACCGAGTACCGACACACGTTCCCTGCGAAGGACCTACTTGCATTCATTGCCTACTTACTTCATTCATTACCTTACATTTCATACATAATTGCAATTATGAGCGAATGGTTTTCAAAGCCCTGGATAATAACTAGATTGCCACAAAACTTTTAATCCATTTATGTATTACACTCAGCGAAATGATAAGCCCAAAAGATTGCAATGTATTTTTTCCAATTTATACTCTTCAGAAATGTATTTACTTACTTACGTAGTGGTAGTATTTTTTTTTTGAGTGTATATTTATATTGACGTGTGTATTTATAAGTATCGCGTCGCAGACTATTGCGACGCATGCACAAAGTTATGATAACTGCAAGGATTAAGGTTGCTGTGCTTCAGATGACGCAAGGGGCAAGTGGCAAGTAGCAAGTGGCCTGTGGCAAGTGGCCAGTGTCAGTGTGGCAATAGCCGGTTAATTGCCATCCACAAACCCAACCCAACCCAACCCAACCCAATCCAACCACTTCCGGCAACTGGCCGAAAGAGAAACTCGTCTCCAGCCTCGGGCATTGCCTTAATTGCTCGTAATTTTCAAACGGCAATGTCAAAATTTGTATTAGTAGTAGTTAAGGGTGGGGAGTGGAAGGGAGGTGGTGGGGAGGGTGTAGCGGAGGTAGTCGATTGCGAGTGCGTAGTTAATGACTCCTAAAATGGTAAATAAATCTGTGGCAAATCGAGTAACTCGCCTGCACTTATCTATGTACATACGTGCAACATTCTAAAATAGCCCCAGCATGTGGCATGTGGCACTTGCAACCGCAAATAGGCTACACATTCTGCCACAGTCCACCTATGACTCACAACTCTATCAATTAGCACACACCGAGCAACGTACAGCGTAAAGTAAAAGTAAATTGAGCTGTAATTAAATAATATAAAAATATAAATAAATATAAAAAATAAATAAGGCCTGATGGATGAGGGATGGGACAGCAGCAAGCATTCTGAAATTTACTGCCCTGAAAGCAAGTCCTGGCTTTGCTAGAATGTTAATATTCTTTTCTTATATTGAAAATAAATAATATGAAAATATATAAATAAATATTATAAATAGATTAGAAACGTTCTGGAATTAACTACTCCAGTACACATTCAGGAATTCACATTCTAGAAAACAAGTCTTGGCTTTGCTATCATTTTAAAAGGTTTTGTCCATCTGACAATTATAAAGAATATAGAAATATATATAAATATAATAAATCAAGAAATAAAAATGCATACTTTAGAATACATTCTGGAACACATTATGGAATGTATTGTCCCTGAAACTTCTCCAACTCCTCTTTATTTTTCTCTCTTTAATCTTAATTATCTTTACTCTTTCTCTCTCTTAAAAAAAGGTTTCCCAATCCTTGCTATATATTTTAGATATATATTTTATATATATATTTTATATATATATTCATATTTTTCGAAAATTTGGGCTTGCTTTTGGTAGACATAAAACATAGAAAATCAGGTAACGAATGTTGGACTTAAATACTACCAGAAACCTTATAAATATTTCTTATTTTCTAATTTATATATAATTTTAAATTTGATTTAATTCAATTCTTTTACTTTTTGTATTTTTTGCGTTGACTGACTTTAGTTAACTTTAAATAAATAGCATATTTACATAAAATAAAAGTAGACTAAAATAATATATATTCATAAGAACTCTCTGGCTAAAGTCACCACTTAATTTTGTGCAGTGTACACAAGCCAGTATACATTTTGTGACGTGTGTGTGTTTCTGTGTATATATATATGTATATATGAAAGATCAGATGCCCATGCTTTTATTGTTGTCGACGGTGTCTGTCGAGGTGTTTGGCTGTCTGTCGAGAAGGAGGAGGAGTACGAGGAGTAGCAGGAGGAGGAGAAGGGGATCGTTTATTTTTGTTTTTTTTTTGTTCAAGCATTTTTGTTTTGGGCCGGTATTTTGTCAAAAATCTGTGACTTTTTATAAATTATTTCTTTTGGGGAAATCATAAATGTTATATTTAGACATGAATAATATTTATAGTGACATTATTCTGACAGACAGTGGGTGGGGAGTCGAGCGGTAAGGGCTGGAAAAATCATAATGAATCTGTGTTAAAAAAATGGAACTTCAGTTTCGAGTCGTGTGCCGCAGATGACACATTACAATTTAAATACGTGGATTACATTGGGGGCCAAATCGTGGATTTACAGTAAAAACACAAAGCTGCCAGTTGTGGCACCTGTTCAACAATATTCCCCGAGAAAGGGGAGATTTCTGTTCCCCCAATTTCCCTAATTTTCCGATACACAATTTTCGGTTTGTGGCAAAAATTTCGCTTTAACAATTGAAACTCAAACCCACCCAACCACAATCGAGCAGCAATCCAGCAATCCAAGCCCAACCACCGCTTTCCCATTCAAAAATGATTAGACATTTATTGTTGTTGTGCCAGAGGTTATGGATGAAGATTGATGATGTCTATTGATGATCGTTATTATCCATATCATTGCCAGAACAGAGCAGAACCGAGCTGAATCGAACCGAACAATCACACGTGCCTAAAAAATATACATACACTCCAGGACAATATTAGAGACGAATAGAAAAACTCTAAAATAAATTCAATTAAATCAAATTATAAATTTTTAAAATACATTTTTTTTTATTTTTTTTTAAGTTTTAAAAGTGTTTTAATTTATACGAATTTTAAAATTAAAGCTACTAATTAAATTATATAAAATGAAGAGCGTGAAATTTTATTACAAATTTATAAAAGACATTTTTGTTTTCTGTTTTAAAGTTTTTAAAGTCTTTTCATTTGTTATCATTATTTAAAATTCAAGATATCAATTAAATTATAAAAAATGAGAAGCGAGAAATTAAATAACAAATTTCAAATGGAATGCAAAAATCAAATATAAATATATTAATAAATTATGGCAGTTATAAATAACGGCCTTATTCTTCTGGTGAAATTTGATCCGAATGCTTAATTTATTTATTAATTTACTGTCGACTGATTTGTTTAAATAAATTATAATATATATAAATATATATATAGGAGCACTTTATTTAATTGTTTCTTTTTATACCCTGAAGCCATTAAAAATGGGTAACATAACAATTATGTGCAAATATATGTAAAAGCAGAAGGAAGCATCTCCGACCCCATAAAGTATATATATATTCTTGATCAGGGTCAACAGCCGAGTCGATATAGTCATGTACGTCTGTCTGTGCGTCTGTCTCTATGAACACGACTGTAAGAGCTAGAGACTTAAAATTTGGAATATAGGTTCTCGTATACCAGGCGCAGATCAAGTTTGCTTTATTTAGTCGATAACTGCCTCCATTTCTCGAATATCGATACATTTAAAATTCCGATGGCAATAAATGCTAAAATTTTAAAGGCAGATTTTTCTAGTTAATACAGAATATACGCATGTGTATTATGGATCAACTACCCAAGTTTCATAAAGATAGGATAAGAACACCGTTCAAGTCGAAAATATATTCTCACATTGATCTTTTATCTATCAGCAGCCGCAAGCATTTTCGTATGCATCAATATGCGAGCGCATGTGTGAGAAAGAGATGGCATGATAATCGGCGCGAGCATCAATTGGTTTCTGTGTGTGTATTCTGCAGAGCCCTGCTAACTGCCTATATGTGTATATATATATATGTATGAATGAATAATCACTTGTTTGTCGGGGGTGAAAACATTTGGGTGAAAAGCTTTATAGGGAAATTGGCCAATAATTTTAGGAAATATTTAACAGCTGGATTCAGGGTATATCGTAGTCGAGCTCAGTCGACTACAGCATTTTTACTTGTTTTATAGTAAAATTGGTAATTTTATGAAATTAAATATTTTGTACTTTTTTTTAACATTTAATATATATTTATATATATTTTCTGTATTTTATATACTATTTTTATTTTTGGTAATTAAACCTGTTTATTTCAAAGGTAACTTTTTGTTTGAAAAAATATAATAATAATAAATAGAGGCAAACATTATAAATTATATTAATATAAAGACCATATTTGTATGTCCATGAGTGTATGTACACATTGTGTAAGAAAGAGAGGGAGAGAGAGAGAGAGAGAGAGAGGAGAGAGTGGAAGAGGGAGTAAGATAAATGGGCAAGGACAAGTGGAAACAAGTGCAAGTCTATCTATCTTTATTCTTTTAGGGAGAGTTCGGGGATTGTTGCCATAATTTGTGTGTCCATTGTTTGATGTGGCACAAAGCTGCTGCTGCTGCTGCTGTTGCATAGAATTGACATTTGGGCGCTACTTTGGCAACAACAGAATAGAACTTAATACAAAACACAAGCGATGCGACAATGAACTTCTAATTTGAATGCTATTTTATGCTTTGTTGTGCCCAGATTTAATCATCTCCTGCCAACGCCTGGGCTCGTTTCCCATCATTAGAGTTGCCATTGTTTTCGCATATGAATGGGCAACAGGCTCAAGTTCGCTTCTCTTTCTTCTCGCTCCCCAGGGGGTAGAGAAATTGATGTGGAACTAGGAATGTCGAATGGCGACAGGATATGGGGCATTTCTATTTTTCTATTTTACCTTAGGCTTTTGTCTTGTTTGTCTTTGAAAAAACCATCATCATAATTTGTACAAATCGTGTTTTCAATTCAAATTTCAATTTCCCCAATTTGTGCGCGAATTTCCTAACCGGGAATAAAACAACCTCTCCCCCCCCCCCCGTAATCTACCAACTGACGATATGTAGCTGCCTCGTGCGTGTCCCGTCAACGTCAGTGTGAAACGTGAAATAACTTGTAATTGAATTGACGCCAGGACACACACAGGACACAGTAAACAGGATACAGTACACAGGATGCACAATGCAGCAGCAAGTTCAAATTGAAGTCGAGAAAAATCATGTAAAGAAAGAAAAACAATTACTTCGAACACACTGGGCGGTCCGGAACCGTATTAGGACCGTTACAGGTACCGGTACGAGTAACGGTACCGGTATGAAGGTCCTCCACACACACTCTCATGTCCAGCACTGAAAAAATAATAATAAACGCCCAGAAATAAAACCCAATTTATTATTCAGTATTTTATTATATATATTTATTTATTTATTCTAAAATGATTATTTTAATTTCTATTTTTAAATCCAAAAACCAGCGTTTTCTCGTTATTATTATTATTTTATTATTATCATATTTATTTATTTACTCTATATTTATTATTATTACATTTTCGAATTCTAAAACTCAAGTTTTTCGCTCTTTCCTAGTCAGCCAGTGTTTTTCTTTGCTTAATTACCCAGTTTACACGGCATTCTTAACATTTTTCTATTCAATTATTAAACATTAGTATTTTAGTAATTCTTATATTATATATTAATTTGAAAATCAATACAAATTTGATTACTTCTTGCTGAATTTTAGAAATCATTTCTTTTAAGAAAAATACTTTCATTTCTGCTCTTTAGAAAGTTTATTTTCTAATAATACATTTTATACTTTTTCTTATTTTTCATAGAAAACTCCCTTTTCTAATACTCAATTTTTTCCTTTCTTCTTATTTCTCAATAATAGAAAACTTTACTAAAATATATGGGAAAACCTCTTTTCTATATATATATTCTACGTTCAATTTTTTTCTTGTTTTTTTTTTTTTTGTAAAAGAAAATATTGCTTAAGAAATCAAGAAAACATTTTGTAATAATATTATTATTATTATTAGTTGTCAAAAGTTCATTTTAATGCAAGAAAACTGTTTCAAAAAAAATAGTTTTTTTTTTATTTTTTCACTTAAACATATTTAGAAATATATTTCTTAATCATAAAAAACATTTCTAAGAAGTATCAAATAACTATTTCCAATTGAAATAATTTTTTTAAATATATATGAAAGTTATTAAAATGTTTTTCTAAAATTTGGCTGAGTGTATTATTGTGGCTGCAACCGTTTGACGCAGCTTCACACCCAGCTCAAATATCGCGACTTTTACTGTAGACCTTTGCACTTGACATTGGCCGCACGGCGGGTGGGTTTCGGCCACGGCTACGGCTACGGCTACGGGTTCGTCTCTGGGTACGGTTTGGAGTTTGGAGTTTGGAGTGGGCATCATAATTAGAATAAAGCCAACGTCGAGTGGAACAATGGTGTGGCATCATCGTCGTCGACATTCTTGCCGCTTGCCGTGTGCCAGCCCCTTTGGCAAGGAAAGCCTTTTCGCTTTTTCTTGCTACGTGCAACATGCCCCGAGGCACGTGCTGCAAGCATGTCGGCCACTCAATTACACACTTACAGCTCTCAATAGGTGCAAAATAAAAATATATATATATTGCGAAAACAAAATACATTTTAAAACTGATACGCAAATCATTTTTGAATACATTTTGTATTCAATATGTTATATGAATTTTTAATTATACAATATAATATTATAATTAATAGAAGTCGAATTACTCGAATAACTGTGCTAAATTCTAGTTTACTTCATATGCTATTTTGATTTACTTTATTTTATTTACATTATTAAATTATTTTAGGTAAAATTACCCCCTAGATTTATTATATGCATTATTTGGTCATGTTAATTTTAACGCCTAAGGTAATTAATCCATTCTAATATCATATTATTTAAGTTGTTTGTTGTCTTATTTTGTTCTACAACTTGCAGTTTTTTTTTAAATCTTTATACAATTTTGGTAAACTGTCTTTGGTCCAGAATAAATAAATAAAATAATAAATAAAAATCTTCATTAGATTTATTTATATCAATTTATTTATTTATAAAATAATAAAACTTTTTAAACTATCCGTTTCAGTTTTAACCAATTAAAGTCCGTCGACACAAAAAGTAACAAAATTTAATTAAATGAATTTTAAATTAAAATGTAAAATTATATAAATAAATTAAAAATAAGAAATATTTATTATTTACTCATTTAATTATTTATTTATTTATACTATCCGGCTTTAATGTCAACCTGTACATTATTTCTTATATTAAATTAAGACTCTCTCAACTTAATTACAATTAGAACTTTCAGTCATAAAAACAGCACTCAAATCCACACACACACACACACACACACACACACAGTAGCACACACAATAAACAATGAGTTTTTGCGCACTTTCAAATGAAAGAATGACTGAATAAACCACAAACAAAAAAGAAGACTTTAAGTGAGGCAAAGATCTCACTCAGGGATACCCTGTATTTTTATTTTACTTATTATTCCGTATATTTCTTAAGCGAACTGAATTTTATTTTATTTTATTTTATTTTGCTTATTATTCTGCATAATTCTTAAGCTAACTTAATTCAAATTTAAATCACACATTTAAACGATTAATGAATTAATTTATTATGGCTACTATATATTTTTTATTAATCAAATAAAAATATATATTTTATTCATGTATTTAATAAGTATTTAAATATATTTATATTTACATAAATGCTTCCTCCTGTCTGCCTGGGCGTATAATAACAATTTTCCTTACTTTCCACTCGTACAGGGTACAAAAAAGAACAACAACAAAAACGAGCGAAAACTGAAAAGGCTAAGGCAAATGAAAAAAACATCTGAAAAAAAAACATGAACAGCAGCAGTTTATTATAATTGAGTTGGACTCATTTGAATTTTACGCCACTTTGAGTCTCAATGGAAACACAAAATCTGAATAATCAGTTTTACATTACATTTTATTATTTTTCATTTTTGTATTAAATATTTCATTTTCTTTGCTGCAGGGATGGAATTTTCATTCTCTTTCTCTTTTTGTCTGTTTTCTCTTTAAAATGGAAATCTTTTCAATTGAGCCCTGATAATTTAATCATAAACATATGTTGGGGATTATATCTATTTAGAGTATAACTCTAAATTAAGAATGCCTTATTGAAATGATAGAAAACAGATTGAAAATGTTAAAATATATTTAAATATAAAAATATAGAAATATAGTTAAGTAATTAGGAGAAATAAATTTGAATATAAGTAAAATAAATAAAGTCAAATAAATTAAATTAAAAATCTTTAAGTTAATTAATAACTAAACTAAACTAAAACGCTCAAAATAAGGGTTATGATTGGGAGAAGTTTTCCTAACTTTGCCCAACAGCCAAGTAATATTTTTAGATATAGGAAATAATACAATAAAATTATTAACAAAACTAAATAAAAGTCTTAAAATATTTATTTATTTAATTTCATTATTTATTTCGGTATATTCAACGAAATTCAAGTGTCAAAAATAATTGTTGTCATACAATAGTTTTAAAAAATAAATATGATTCAAACAATAAACAAGAAAATTAAGGTTTTTAATTATTTATTTATTAATTTATTTAAATAAATAAAAAATGATTATGTATTTAGTATTGTTTGCTATAAAATTATTAATGTGATTATTCAAATTATTAACAACAAAAAATGTTGAAAGTCTTTAAGTATATATTTATTTTATATTTATTATTTTTAAATAAATTAAAAGTGAGTCGCTCAAAGTAAAATTAGTAATAAATAAATAATACAATAAATAAAATATATATATATATATATATAATAACCTTTTTATTTAGCAAAACAATTTAAATACATCTAACAAACTTAATATTATTGTTCTTTGGCTATTTGGGTTCTTTTGCCCCACTCAAACATTCAACTTTAACTTGGGCACGAAAGAAAATGAGACTGCCAATGAATGATGATGAATTTATATAGCAACAAAGGCAAACTCATTAAAATTGAAACGGAAACACCCCTATGTGTTGCTGCCAGTGAAGCTGCCACTGATGTTGTGGCAAGTAGCAAGGAGCTATGGTGGGTTGGAGAGAAAGCACTTTGTATTTTGCTTTGGGGATTAATCACATTATCTGCCTAAGCGATCTACGATATGTTTCTGTCTGTTTTTTAATAGATTTTTGAATAAAATTAAAAAATAAAAAGTATCACAAAGGGCGACATTTGTGGAAAAAGGTATTGGCTCACATAGGGGCACAATAGAGCCCCAAAAAAAATAATAATTTTAAAACGGCAGATACACTAAATATCAAATAAAATAATTAAAGATGCTGTAGTTGAGTAAGCACAACTATAAAATACCCTGTATTTGTACGGCGTTTATTGCTATCGTTTATCGATATATATCGACATTCTTGAAACGTGGTAGCTATCGATTAAATAATATAAATTGTAGATATATAATAATAACAAAATATAATATATACATACATATTTCATTAAAATACAATATAAAATAAACTTAAAATGTATAAAATGTAATATAAATTTATTTATAAATAATATAATATAAATATATTATAAATATCTCTTATTTCGTCAAATTAAATTTAATTTTAAATTTAGTTTTTAATTTAATTGCATACATTTTTACTTTTTGTATCTGGTTTTTTAATCATCGGCCGACTTTAGTTGACATTAAATAAATAAAGTAAGCAGTAATTGTAAATATAGTCTTACAGTCTGTGAGATTCGTTTGTGGATCAAGATCATATTCACTTTACGGCTTTGCCAAATCTTTCTTCTTCTAAATACTTGATATTTTTTCTTACCTATTTTTAAATACACTAAAGGTCATTAAAGGATAAACAGGTGTACAGTCACCGTATCAGTCATATTCACAGTCACCGTGACCGTCACAGTGACAGGGGTACTGTCACCGTAATAACAAACTACAAAGAACAACAATGCCACAATTTTTTCACAAAAATATTGATGAGGAATAATTTTTTTGAAGAAAAACTTTTGACAGCTCAGCTCAACCACCCCCCGCTGACAGCCCTTCAATGGAGGAGGAGGATGAGGGGGGGGGGGGGGGGTGGTTGTGGGTAGTAAGTCAATGAAGCGATGACACAGCGTGTCATCTGTGTAATTTGCAGCCTTGTGGCAGCCACAAGCCACAGTGCCACCTTTCAACGGATTTGTGCCACATCCTTGGGGATTGTTTTTGGATTGTCGAATTGTCGATTTGTTGGATTATTGTTGGTTTTTGTGGCATTCTTTGCCGCTTTGGGCGACAGTCGCGTGACAGTGACATTAGACATTACACATTACACATTAGAATTATACATTAGTCATTGGAAGCGGCCAATTGGGAATCCTAAACAACAACAACATTTCTTCTTAAGCCATCGATGCGGTAGCGCTAGCGAAGAAGAAGGTTGCGGTAGTGCGGTAATGTTGCCTAGGGCGTAGCCAGCTTTGACTGTTGTATTACATTAAAAAAAAAAGCACACACACAATAGTAAATTGTCCTTAAAAATAGAACAAATAATTTTTAAATATTCGTAAACAAATTTATTTAATTATTTTATATTATTTACATACATTTTATTTTTCTTATTTTGAAAAAAACTCTATTTAAAAAAACTTCTTAAAATTTAGAATTAAATGCCAAATAAAATGTTCTGGTTTTTATAAATAATTTTTAAACACACGAAAACAAATTTATTTCGATTTTTTAGAAATGTTTTCTATTATTAAGAAATAAATCCTTATTTAAAAAAAAAAGTGTCTCTAAAATGCAGCAATAAATAATAATTTCTAAATATTATAAAAACAAATTGATTCAAATAAAGAAGTCGTTATTTTGAGTTTCAATTATTAAGAAACCAATTTGTTAAAAGTGGCTATCAAAATAATAAGATATTAAAAGAATAAACATTTTCAAAAATGCAGCAACTGTAAAAATGCCATGGTTCTTGCAAATAATTTCTATATTTTATGAATAAACCCTTATTCAAAACAAAACTTTCAAATTTGCCAAATCTTACTAAAATGAAAATCGCCCTGAAAAATAATAACATTTTTTTTTAAATAATTTGTAAGTATTGGAAATTTAAAGGAGAAAATTCTTAATTCGTTTTCAAAATAAAGTGAGGAGCTTAAAATTTAAGAGTGTCTTTTTTCGGCCAGTGTTGCGCTCACTTTGTGCGACTGCGCGTCTCTCGGCTTATCTTCTTATCTGCCAATGAATTTTAATAGCATTCGCAGCCAAATTTTCGGCGGTTGCCAATTTGACGATTTGATGCTGACAACTTGATAACAATCAAGTCTACGTCTACGGTTTCCTCTTCCTCTCCCTCTCCCTCTCTTCTTATACTTAAACGACGCAACCTCTTCAAAAAGCAAAATAAGTTATGGGTAATAATACATGTGTAGTTGCAAACAAAAATCAGTCATCTTTTTGAACTATTTTATATTAAAAGCGTACAACTCACAAGGTACTCATTATAAGGTAGGTTGGGCATTCCTTACTTGTTTTTATTTTCTTCTCTCTCTGCCACAAAATCAAAGCTTGGCTGCTGTCATACAGAGACATATACATATATATATATATATATATATATATATATACATAATTGAATTTGTCTTTATTGATTTTATTTCGTTTAAATTTGTAATTTATATTTTTTTAAAATTATTTTTTTATAAAAATTAATTTTGTAGATTCAGTAAAGGCTTTTTAAAAGTAATTATTTATTTAGTTGTTTGAACTATTCACTTTTGATTTGAAAACACTCAACTTGTATTTTTAATTATTCTATAAATCGTTTTTTAATTTTGAATGTTATTAGCCCACATTACATAAATGAATAGCTAAGAATTAAGTTTGGAAATTCATTGAATGCGTATTTAATTATTTTAATAAATCACTTTTAGTTTATTATTATTTAACTCGTAACTTTAATTTAAAATTTATATTTTTCAAATCTTTTTTAAAAATCGACGATTGTTTTTAGTTCATATTAAATTAATGAATAACAAAAAAAGAGCTTTAATATTTAATAGATTTACTATTATTTATTTATTTATTTAAACTATTCACTTTTGATTTTATTTTCATAATTCTATAAATTTTAAAAAACTGCTTTTACTGAACTGTTTTTAGTCCACATAAAATAAAAGAATATTGCTAAATTAATTTTATAGATTTCGTGAAAGCCAGTTTGTTATTGTTGCTTATTCTATTATTTTTTATTTAAATAATATTTTATATTTAAATTATTTCGTTATATTGAATTTGTATTTTTTAAAAATTGCAGGCGGTTTTTAATCAACATTAAATTAATTTTAGAGAATCAGTAAGAGCCTATAAGAAACTACCGTTAGAGCATGCTAGTGTTGCTGCTGATGCAGGGTTGCCACAGCACTGGGCTTGCTAACCTTACTTAAGGGCAAACCCCAAATACATTTGTATAAATAATGCGCTTCTGTTTCTCGATTATTTATTTAAGCGCGCGACGCGCCCCGAGAAACCCAAGTATAAAACAAAATAATAATAACAAGGATAATAATAATAAAAATAAAAAATAAACGAAACGAAACAGCCCGACACTTAGGTCCTAAAAAAAGAACAGAAGCAGGACCAGGACAATTTCAGCACAACTCTTCTGCAAATTTGCAACCCCCGCCAAAAAAAAGCAAAAGAGCCGTGTATGATTCATGACTTAAGGTCGTCAAAAGGACACGAATATGTTTGTCCAAAGGACTCGGATGCTGGGGCAGGAATAAGGGAAGTTGGGAGGGGAGCTGCAAGTAGTTATATGTAGGCTTATGTGTGTACACTCTGAAAAAGAAATCGAGCTGCAATTTATAATATTTATTTATTTTTTTATTTATTTAATGTCAACTAAAGTCAGTCGACACAAAAAATACAAAAAGTAAAAATTTGAGTTAAATTAAATTTTAAATAAAAATTAAATGCATAATGGTCCAACATTTATTACATGAATTGGAGAGCCCCAGAAAAACCCCAATAAGACAAAAAAAAATATATAAATTATATATAATAAAAAAGGTTTTCTGATATTAAAATTGTTTGTTTTTCATTTCAATTTTTGCTTAATTCTTAATAATGAAAAAATATAAAACGAACTTTTCTAATATTAGGATTTTAATAGTTAAAAATTATTTATTAATTAATAGTAATTACGGTTATTTCTTATTTGTATTTGATATAAGTCGACATGAATACACCAAAATAAAAGAAATAATTTAAGAGAAATCGAATAAAATAATTTTATAATAAGAAAATAGTATAAGACTATAATAATATTAATAAATAAATAAGCACTAAAAATATAATAAAATAATAATATAATAATAAGATAATAAGATGAACGAATGAATAAAATAATATAATAAATTAATAGTATATTATTATAGTACTATTAATAAATAAATAAGAAGAGTCAAATACAGATAATGATAATTAATATTAAAATAATAATATAATCAAACTATTAAATGAATAAGACCCAGGTAAATTTAATAATAAATTTAGTTTAATATAATTGATGAATGGAACTTTAAATATTTGAAAATTCGGTCAGGGTGTTTAATAGTCCTGCAAACTCAACAACAGACAACAGACTCTGTGTGCCAGTGTGTGTGTGCGCGTGTGTGTGTGCGCGTGTGTGGCTGTGTGTGTGCGCGGGTGTGTGCGTTGTGTGCATAACATCAATTTTACTTGTTTATCTATGATGGGAGACACGTAAATATGCGGAGCAGGTTCATCTTGCAGCTTTCAGCTTTCATTGTGCGAACAACATTGGGGAGCAATTTGCGCCTCGTCTCCACACCCCCCACCCCCACTCAGTTGTCAATGAATATGAAATGAGTGTGTCTCTAGCATCAACATCAGCATCAGCATCTGTGAATTTACTGCGCTTCTCTATCATTTCAACTCGACTCAATTTCTGTGGCAACAACAAACAAAGCAACGCCACAACAAAGGCGTTGAATGTTGCTGCCACACACACACACACACACACACACACACACACACACACATATATATATATATATATAATATATGTGTGAACTGCAGTGCTGTGTTTGAATGTCCACTTGAAATCTGGTTATTGTGTTGCATTTGGTTGCGTTAATGAGGTGCTTGCTGCTTTTTACTTTTTTTTGCTTGGTTTGTGCTATTTCTCTGCATATATCCTGTAATTTATTAAATGCACTGCATGGGGTATGCACACAACTCAAATTTCTTCTCCCTTATCTACTACGTGTAAATATATATAATTTATAATTATTTCTTTCTATTTATATATTCAGCACTCAACATTGGTTAAGTATTTTGAGAATGTTGTTTTATAAAAATCATAATATTAATCTGATAATCGGCTGACAAATATGAACAAAAGTTACAGATTATTTCAATTTATTTAATTCTATTAATTAAACATTCGTTCAGCATGTTGGGAATGCTGGAAATTCGCTATGCGTATTTTCATTGCTGTATATGAAAAGTATAAAGATAATTTAATTTAAATATTTATTTTATTAGTTAACTTTGATTTTGATCTGAATTTTAATTTATTTAGAACATTTTGGGTAGGTTATGATGCAGACAGACAGAAAGCATCCCGACCCCATAGTATATATTCTTCATTAGGATCAACAGCCGAGTCGATATATATGTCCGTCAGTCTGTGCGTCTGTCTCTATGAACACGACTGTAAGAGCTAAGAGACTTAAAATTTGGAATATGGTTCTCGTATACCAGGCGCGATCAGTTTGCTTTATTTAGCGGCCTCCATTTCTCGAATATCGATACATTTAATTCCATTAATAAATGGGCAGTTATAGATATGTATGTGTATTATGGATCAACTACCAAGTTTCATAAAGATAGGATAAGAAACCGCAGCATTTTCTGTATGCATAAATATGCGAGCGCATGTGAAAAGAGATGGCATGATAATCGCGCGAGCATCAATTGGTTTCTGTGTGTATTCTGCAGAGCCCTGCTAACTACGACTAGCTGTACGTATATACATATATGTATATATATATATGTATGTATGAATAATCACTTGTTTGCCGGCAGAGCGCACTTGCAGACCTGCTCACATTTGGGTGCAAAGCTAATTAAAACGAGATTTGCCAATAAAACTAGAATATATTTAAAAGCTGGGTTCAAGGTATATCGTAGTCGAGCTCACTCGACAACAGCACTCTTACTTGTTTTAAATATACGAATACAAATTTCTTAATGCTAGAAAGGTTTTAAAAATACTTTTTTAAAAGGTAGAGGTAAGAATAAGAAACCCAAATAACTAGATATATTTATTCTGAATTTTAGCAAACTTGAAACTGGCACTAAAAAGAACGTTGCCTTTTACTTATATATTTATTTATAACAAATAAAAAAGTACCCAAATAGATTAAATTAAATAAAAAATTAAATTAAATTTTAATTAAAAATAATAAAAAATATTTACAAGATTTAGAAAGACATTTTTGGACGAGTGTAAAAGAAGTTGTTAAAATGAGTAAAGAAAAACCCCGACGTTGAGCATGATGATGAAAATGTTCTCGCCGGAATTGCGCATAATTGATATTAAACTATCCCCATTCCCCAAAAGCAAAAACGAACTGAGAAGGGAAAGAAGGAGAGCGGGATCTTTGTCATTGTTGCCAGAGCGAGAGAGAGAGCGAGTAGAGTTAATCAATTAAATAAGCTTTGATGTTGCCTGGCAATGGTAGCGTGATCTCTCTCCCGCTCTCTCGCTCGAACTCGTTAGTTAGCATAGGCAAATGAAGTACGATTTAATAATGAAAACAAACAAGCAAAATGCGCGCATGAATGTGTGTATGTGTGTGATCGACTGGCGCCCGGCTAAGCAAACGAAATAGAAACAAATAAGTAAATACAACAAACAGTCAAAAAAAAATACAACAACAACAGCAGCAACCGGCGACGAGCGCAAGGCAAACACACAAAATGAAAATAACGGAATAAAACAATCAGCAAATTGTCCTTTGATCTTTTTCGCCCTCTCTCGCTCTCGCTCACTCCAACTGCAACTCCAACTTGTTGTTTTTGCTTTTGCTTTTGATGCCATAACCGAAATTAACAAGTTAAATAAATAAAACGAATTCAAATCACATCTATTTAATTTGCTTCGGGTGCCCCCAAAACAAACACGCCTTTAATCAATACACTAAACAAAAGTCGGACACAAAAAATTTCCCACCCTTTAATTTCCCGGGGGTGTGGTTTGTCGCTTGTTCTTACATATAAATTAGCACAGTTCTTATAACAGTTTTGCTTGCTTTGTTTGCTGCTCATTATGCGTGCATGTGTTTATGTGTGTGTGTGTGTGTGTGTAAAGCTCTAAGCACTTGTCGCAGTTGAACTAATTTGTTTTGCGTAATTTGAATGGTTTGCTAAGGCGAGATGACAGCATATGACAAAGGTATTTACGATCGGTAGCCCAGCGGGAATTTAGAATTTATTTTTATTTATATTTTGCTTATGCAATTTTTATTACTTGTGCATATTACATTTTATTTGCATAAATTCCCGCTGGATAATTACAATCGCTGACTTAAGAAGAGACACACGTAAAATCACAGTTAGAAAGAT
Source organism: Drosophila quasianomalipes (assembly GCA_035043665.1). Lineage (NCBI taxonomy): Eukaryota > Metazoa > Arthropoda > Insecta > Diptera > Drosophilidae > Drosophila > Drosophila quasianomalipes. Next base: position 53,471 of record JAWNMU010000653.1, on the reverse strand, counting down.
AACCGAGCGCGAATTAGAATCGCAAAAGAAAGCGTTCAATTTTGCTTAAATACAAACTATAAAAATTTCGTATTCATTTCATTTAAATTATGAATACAATTTGATATTAAATTTATTTTAAAAAGATTAGATATATTTATAAGATTTATAAGATGCAAGTTATAATGGTTATATTTTTAGTGCTTAATTTGAATGACTTGAATGACATATGTGCATATCTGCGAAAATAATATAATAATAATAATAATAATAATAAATTAATAGAGCAACATAAATGAAATAAAATAAATCAAATTTAAGTATATTTATCAATTTATTATCAGCTACATCTGAAACGCAGGTTGCTGAAAAACACATTTATTATCTCAGACTCACTTTCTGTTTCTGGTTCTGGCCTGTAATTAAATCTGCTCAGCCGTCAGGAAAATGAGGAAAATCAAGGCAAGAAGCAGGCCAAGATGAGAGACTCTTTTGTCAACTGTTCGTCGATGATTTCTCTGGGTTCAGGCATAATTGCTTCCAATGTTTTCCAAGTATTCCAATCAGCATAGACATAGACAAAACTGGAAATAGTTCCAATGATTTCCAAACATTCCACATAATAATTTGTCATTTTATTTAGTTTTAATTTTCCATTTTTTAATTTACACTTTAAAGTTCATTCTGAATTTTCATCCAAAATTTTAATTTTCTTTTTAAAATTTTAAGTATATATTATTTAAGTTTTTATATTTATTTATATTATATATATATTTTTATTTATTTGTGTAACAATTTGTCTTTATTTATTTTCTTATTTCTTTTATTCCTTCCAATAACTCAAAATAATAATTTGTCATTTTATTTTTATTTATGATTATTTTTTTCATTTTCATATAAAATTTTAATTCAATAATACATTTTAATTGTTTACCATTTAATGTATATGATTAATTCATATTTTATTTATTAATTCATTTATATATATATATATATATATATTTTTTTTTTTTTAACAATTTATGTTTTTTTATTTTCTTGATTTTCTTGATTTTCTAATTGCTTCCAAAAGCCGAATTCACTTCCTACATACGTATGTATGTATTTATAGCTAAGTGCATTAGAATGCACACGCACACACTCACACTCACATATATATATATATATATATATATACATATAACAATTGTTAAATGGCCAACAACTAAAGAAAACTGCATATGAACACACGTACACACACACACGCACACACACACACACACAAACACACGCGCACACACGCGCACACACACACACACGCACACACACGCGCACACACGCACACACACACACACACACACACACACACACACACACACACGCACACACGTACATATGTGCAATGTACCTCTTTTATTATTAAGTAAATACGCAGTAGGTACATATGTAACGTAGTGTGTGTACGTGTGTATGTGTGTGTGTGTGGGTGTGTGCGTTGTGTGTATGTGTGTTGCTCGTTAAGCGTCAGCCAACCGAAACGCACAATGGCAAAAATAATTGACGAGACAATTGGCTGGAGACAAACCATCGACGTCGAGGCTGACTTCGCTGCTCACTGCTTGCCAGTGTTTCCAGCTGTATATACACAAAGAAAAAAGTGGGAGGAGCTTGTAGCTTGCTGCGTATTGTGTTACACAATAATCTTTGTGTGCGACGCTGACGTCGATGCCGACGCCGGCGTTTCTATTGATTTTTGAAACAACGGCGAAGCTTTTGATTTTTTTCTGCCAGCTGCCAGCCAACCACAAAAGAGAGAGTGTGAGCGAGACAGGGTGCTAGATTGCAACAATGTGTGCGCAATGTGAACAATTGAAAAAAGAAAAGAAGATAAATTGAAGAACGCCCCTCGTCGTGTCCTATTGTGTGTGCGAGCGAGAATGCTGCAAAGAAAAGGCGTGTGCTGCTCTCTCGCTCTCTCTGCAACCCTTACAATCGCTCTCTCTCTCTCACTTTCTCTCTCTGCGCATTCATTTTATTTGCATATGTATGTTTATTTTGCACATTTACATTTACACGCTCTGTTAAATAACATTTGACAGTGGATTAAATGCTGGTCGCATGTGCTGACGTCACATCGATTATTGCTTGGACTCTTTTAATTCGCTCGCCTTCGCTCTCTTTGCTCCTGCCCCTGCCCCTCCCCCTCCCCCTCACCCATCACATATTCATGCTTGCCTGGGCTCTCATTGCTTCCCCCTATACCCTTTACACACCTTCGCACTCTTGCTGGCTTCGCTCTCTTTACCTACCCCCTCTCCTCTTCCCACATCTTCTCCCACGGTCACTCATTTACTCACTAACTCACTCTGTCCCTCTCGCTCTCTCTAACGTTTTTGACCTGCGCAGTTTGTAAACAAAAAAAACAAAAACAATAGCTGTATTATTTCCAACAGCCGCAGACAGATTTTCACATGGCCGACCACGTCGTCGGCATCAGTTCGTTACGATGTGTCGCTGCAAACGGTAAAAACGAGCACGAACACGATTGCGAGTGCGAGGCGAAGGCAAAGGTAACAAGTAACGAATAACAACAACAGCAACAACAACGTCAACGTAAAACGTTTTTAGCTTGCGAAGCAGTAGAGCTGATTCTGCTGCTTCTTCTTTGCTAGCTTTTGTGTTGTGTGCGGAAAACAAAAGCAGCATCAGCAGTAACGTAACGCAACATAACGGCACGTAAAGTAACTTAACTGTTTTCAGCCAATCAGGCGAAGTCGTCCGCGAGCCGTGCAGACAATTGACGAGACACACAACACATACACGTACAAATATGTGTATGTGTATTTGGCTCAGTCATTGCAGTTGTCTGCCAGAATGGAGTACAAAGCACGCATCGTTTACGTTACGTAGGCGCTTAACCGTTATTCAGATTTTACTATGCAAATGCAAAGCAAAAAGTGACTCGAAAAAAGGAAAGAAAAATAATTAAAATCGTTTGTGCAACAAGTTATAACAAAATATATATATATATATATACTAAAATCTTTAAAAATGCTTCTTAAAAAATACAAATTTTAAGTGCAAAATTCAATTAAAACTCAAATTAAAGTTAAAAAAAAAAACTATATATCTATTTATGTGTGTGTATGTGTATAATAAACATATATTTTTTGGCATTTGAATCTGCAGAATTTTAAAGAGGTTTTTTAAATTATATCAAATTAAGAGTGCATACATAAAATTATAATTTGAAATGAAAAAAGAAGAATATAAAATATGTGTTTATTATCTATTAATTTACACAATTTTTAAAAGGGTTTTCTTAAAAATATCATTTAAATATTATAAAAATAACACACACTTTTTAAAGGGTATTTCAAAAAAATTCAAATTAAATTATATCAAATGAAAAGTGCATAGTTTAATTTAAAAATTAAATAAAGTGTTTAACAAATACTTAATACTTATTAATTATATATTTACTAAAAACCGTCCGCAGTTCTTGATTATAAAATTTCAAGTGCATAATTAAATTACAATTTAAAATGAAAAAATAAATAAAACAAAATAAAGCTATAATGTAAACATGAGTATATGATAAACTATAAGATAAATACAATATAAATAATAAGAAAATAATAGTGATACAAATATATGGAATATATAATATATATTAACATAATAACAAACAGATTTTTATTAACAAATAACAATTAAAAAACTAAACAATAAAAACTGGTGCTATCCAATTTCCAAGCAAACTTTTATTTCTTTAAAAAGTGTTTCATAAAATTGTGCAAAAGTCTGTAAAACAAAAAACAAAGGAAGCAATTCTGAGCATAATCTTCTCTCTCTACAATAGAGTTTATCACCTAATCAAATCAAACTTCTCTATTTCCATCAACATTGTGTGTGTGCGAATGAAACAGCCTGATAAATCAAAGCGAACGTAAGACGTAACCACCAAGCAGAAAATGCATTTATTGTATGATGTCTTACGTTCGCTTCGATCAATCTGCTGCAAGGCTTGTATGATCGACTCGAGTTTCTGCAAATTATATGTTGGGCAACAGTTGCGATCGAACTTGCTTGTGTTCGTTCGCTCTCTCCGTCCGCTACGAACATAATCTACATTCAATTTGAATGATTGATTATTTATATATTTATTTAATTTTATTTCTAATTTATTTTTTCTACTTAATTTTTTATATTATTAATTAACAAATAACATATTCAAAGAGCAGAATATATATAATAAAATGTAATATTCGATTTTAATATTATTATTTATTTATTTTATTTATTTATTTAGCTTATATCATTTTATTATTGAAATTAAAATACAAAAGAAATATTTTTTCATACAAACCAATTTAAATATTAATCATGTGCGATCGAACTTGGTTGCAGTGCGCTCCTGCACAACTTGTAACATGTGTGATTTGTCATTGATTTAATTACACTACAAAGAGTAAAAATGAATTAAATTTAATTAAAAATGAAATGTAATATTAAATGGAAAATAAATAAATATGAAATATTTAAGACGAATGTATAATATTATATTTATTTACGGACTTGCGATTGTCTTCTTCTTTCAGGCGCAATTCGAAAGCATGACCGATATCAAGACGAACTTACAACGACAGCAACAACAACAGCAGCAGCAACAGCAACTGCAAACTGTACAGCGAATGCATCAAGAGAGCTGTTTACAAGAGATGCACCAGCAGCTGACTGCACAGTTTAACAGCAGTCAGTGCTATGCAACGCAACATCATCCACAACAACAACAGCAGCAGCATGTCCAACAACAACAACATCATCCACAACACAATCCACATGCGTTGGCTGGTTTGCCCAGCAATTTGGTGCCGTTCTTACCATTCCTGCGTCCGCCCTTGCCGCCAGCGCATCACATATTGGCTGGCGGCAGCCAATCGCATTATGGCCAAGGCCACGCCCATGGGCACGCCCACAAGTTGGCGCAGCAGCTGCAACCGATGTGGCCAACAACGGCATATATACAAGCAGCGCTTGCCGCAGCTGCGGTGGCAGCCACAAATAATAACAACAATAGCAGTATAAATAACAATAATAACATAAATAATAACAACAATAATAATAGCATTAATAATAATAATACTGATAATAATAATATTAATATTAATCACGGCACAAAGTTTGCCGCCGATGTGGCGCCATCTGGCGGCGCTATCTGTTCCCCCTCGAATTCACCTCACACGCACACACACACACACACATACAGTCACAATACGCCGCCCGATTCACCACAGCCGAGTCAGCGCTCTTCGCCCGGCGCACACAAATCCAGCGAAGACACAAACCCAACAAGGAATCAGAGTCGCAATCGAAATCGCAGTCGCAGCAATAGCATCGATGATATGGTTTTCGATGCACCCTTAAATCTTTCCAAGCCGCGCGCCTCGCCCGATTCATCGCCACGGGATCAGCGGGGGGAACAGTCGACTCCCCTGGCGCCAAGTTCACCTCTCAATTGGCATCAGCAAATCGCGCAAACTGCTGCTAATGCTGCGAATGCCAATGCTAACGTACCCGCCCCTGCCCCGCCCCCGCCACCATCAGCTGTTGTCGTCGCCGGCAACATGCAGCATCAACATCAACATCAGCATCAAGCGTCGCCTTTGTTTACAGATGTGGAAGCGACATATTTCCAGTCGAGGGTAAGTAACAACTTTAATTATTAGTATTATAAATAATAACTAATAAATAATATATAATATGTAATATATAATAAAGAAATAGAGAGAGAGAGAGAGAGAGAGAGAGAGAGAGAGAGAGAAAACAGTCGGTTAACAGCCGTTTAACAGCTGAATAACAGCCAATATTTCTTAACTTTCGTCTCTCTGTTGGCCGCAGCGTTAACGTGTGACTGGCAAAATAAGTTTTAGAGTAAAATGCGAGCAGCTTCTTATTATTTTATATAAATGTTATTTATATAAATGTTATTAGTATAAGAAAACAACTATTTATCATTTATATAATTAATTAATAATTTGTTATAATATACACATTGCTGAAGTAATATTTAAACAATTAAATTAAATATTATTTGAGCACATTGTATTCTTGTATTATTAATTGTATATTAGTTAAATGTTTCAACTGAATAATAATCGAGTAAATAAATAAATAAATAAATATATATATATATTATATTAAATATTACTTAATAATTTTTATTAAATATGTAAACTAAGATTACAAATATACATTTAACATTTAATAATAATTTAAAAATATATTTAATAATAGCTCATTCAAGTATTAAATACTTACGTCAAATAGTAAATATCAATTTAAATATATATTTACGATAATAATATAACAATAATATTAGTTAAATATTAATAATTAGTTACTCATTAATTCACTCCTCTAAATTCCAGAGCCGCTTGTGGAACCCGAGCAACTGCAGCAGCAGCGCACCTGTCAGTGTTGCCAGTGTTGTCACCGATGCCACTGCCGCACGAGGGGGCGGGGCAGGTGTGGCACGCGCCGGACGCACGAGTCGCGACTCAATCAACAGTTGCGGCAACAGCTCCGAGAGATCCGCAGTGCTCGATGCCGACACTTGCCACGTGCACACCCAGCTGAGCTGTGCCCTGCCCTCTGGCTCCGCCCAGCCACAACGACACAGTCACGGCCACGGTCACAGTCACAGTCACGGTCACAGTCACAGTCACGGTCACGGTCACGGTCATAGTAAGCCGCACATCAAGCGACCGATGAACGCCTTTATGGTGTGGGCCAAGGACGAGAGGAGAAAGATATTGAAGGCCTGCCCCGATATGCACAACTCGAATATATCCAAGATATTGGGCGCACGCTGGAAGGCGATGTCCAACGCCGACAAGCAACCCTACTACGAGGAGCAGTCGCGTCTCTCGAAACTGCACATGGAACAGCATCCCGACTATCGTTATCGGCCACGCCCCAAACGCACCTGCATCGTAGATGGAAAGAAGATGCGCATCTCCGAATACAAAGTTCTCATGCGCAATCGTCGTGCGGAAATGAGACAACTCTGGTGTCGTGGAGGAGGTGGAGGAGGTGGAGGAGGTGGAGGAGGTGGGGGAGGGGCGGGCTCCTCAACGGGCTCAGCACCCGCCGACTGCTCAACTGGGGCTGGACAGGTGGCTGCCTGTCTGTCAACCGCTGCCGCCGCAGCTGCCTATCATCTGCAGGAGCTCAGCCAGGCTCAGACGGTGGGGGCGGGGGGACTGCGAGTCGCCTCCGCCATCATCTTTAATTGTTAACGGCCCAGGCGGGGCCAGTGGCGGCTACTATTATCCGCCGGAGAGCCTGTCGCCGTCGGGCTTCTCCGAGGAGGACATGGAAATGGCAGCGCTGCGGCAGGATGCGGACGATTAGATCTATCCCCAGTTGCAGCTGCAACTGTTCCCAGTTGTAGATATTTCCAGTTGCAGCTGTTCCTAGTTGCTGTCAAGCCGTTCCTAGTTGACGATGCTGATGGTGCCCAGCTGAAGCTGTTACCAGCTGTTACCAGCTGTTCCCCAATGAAACTACCACTGCTCCCCGTTGCTATATAACTGAAGCTAAGAAAGCTACGGAAGCTGGTGACAGGGTAGTGACAGGTAGTCCAACTTTGGCATTTAGAAGGCGTCAGGGTGTCAACAGGGAACCCTAAGCGTGCCATTGCCAGTAAATCTCATAATCTCATTGGGGCGTCAAGCTAAATTTACCAACTCCCGTTGTGAACTAATTATAACCGTTTCGTAATGCTAACGGTTGCAATGCACAATTTGAAGCGGTTTATTTCATTCAAAATTTATTTCCGTTTTGGCAGAATAATAATCGTTCCAATAACTACTTCTAGGAAGTTATAAGCAAGTTCCACTATTGGTTCTCAATTAAACTTTCAATTTATAGAAACGCTTTTATTAGTTCATTTAATAGGCAGACTAATAAAAACCGTTACGCTAACTGATGCTTCCTAAAAAAAGATCAGTCAGTCATCAGGCGATTGTATTTCAGTTTCGATTTTATTCGATATTAATTTCCGGTTGCAGTTATCGAAGGCTTTCATCGGTTCATTTAATAGCAGACATATAATTTGAATTGTTATTAGCTCATTTGGTACTAGACTAATAATATCCATTATTATAACTGATTTCCGTTATCGGTTCTCAATTTCAAGTCGTACCGATTTTACTTTCTGTTATGGGAATGGGCTTAAGTTATAGAAACGGTTGTTATTTGTGTAAATATAATTATTACAATTGAATGAATTTCCAATATCAGTTCTCTATTGAATTTAGTTAATTTAACTAAAGGGTTGCGGTACGCCTACGGTTTCAGGGTTGACACCCCCATTTTAAATACAACAAGAAAATAAAGAAAGAGCAAGAAATTTCAATTAAGAAGCTCACTCAAATAGTTGCTGGAAAACAAAAAAGGTAAAAAGAAAGGAAAAAAGGAGAAAAAAGAAAAGAAAGAAGAAAGAAAGAAGGAAAGAAAGAAGGCAAGAAAGAAGGAAAGCTTAAACCTCTAAAGCCCAAAGCTGCCCTTTAAAAGCTTAAGTTGATTTTCTTGAATTTTATTATTTATAATAATAATCGAAACTACAACAAATATTTTCCAAATCTATTTTTTTTATTATTTAACTATATATCAGTAATTTTTAAATTTACTCTCTTTTCTACTCTCATTTATTTTTTTTAATTTGTATTTTTTTATATATTTTACACTTAATCAATTTTATGCAAATTTATGTGCATTAGGGGGTTAAGCTTTATTTTTGATCAATTTCTGATTTAGCAATAATTAGATTTTTGTAAATAAACAAGAGATAAACATAAAGATAAAGAAAAACATAGTAAATAGAAATGGTAATATAAAGTAAGCTAAATAACGTTGTGTGCTTAGTTCTTAAGTTTCAGTTCAAGTGCCATTATAATACACACACAAACAAACACACACACACACACACACACACACACAATACATACTCGATATACATATAGATATAGGGTATCTAGTTATATATTTAATTTGATAGAGTGTTTCGTAGTCGTCGAGAATTAATCGCTGCAATTTTTGTGCCATTCACGCACCAATGCCATATAGCAAAATATTCATTAAATCATAGCTAGCTAGTAACTTGGATCATATATATATATATATCTCACAGCTTATTTCAGACAGTGTCTAGCAAAAATTTTAAAGTGCTATAAAGTTTAAATAAAGAAACAAACGCAAAATGTTTAATGCCAATTTGTTTCATGTTATTTCACGTTTGAAAAAGAAACTTTAGTTTTTATTGAAAAATTAATTAATTAATTAAAATTAGTCAGAAACTGAAAGCTTATCCAAAATACACGTCACAGCTTATTTTAGACAGTCTAAAAAAAGTAACATATTTGGCGTATATAAACTTGAATAAGGATGTTATTACTAAGTATGATATCCTTTAGCCTTAACAACTTCCCTTAACCTATTATTCCTGGAATATACCAGCTCCGGGTAGTTTCTGGGCTGATTTTGCTCCACTCATCCAGCAGAGCTTTTTTGAGATCGGATCTGTGATTCCAGACGTTATTTTCCAGCAGAGCCCACAAATTTTAAATAACATTTAAATCGGGAGACTGGGCCAGTGGAATTATCATGTAGGGACAGTTCCAGATAAGCCAGGACTGTACTAATCCGGACGTATGCTTGTTTGTTGTCCTGGTAGAACCGGATAGTATGTCGGATTCCTATCTTCTCAGCACTTTAGAGTACAGTTTCATTTAATATATTGAGGTACACATTCTTGTCCATTGTTGTTTCAGTGAACACCAAATTTCCGACGCCGGCTGCCGAGATAGATGCCCATACCATGACACTTCCTCCGCCATGCTTGACTGTTGCCTTTAGGTTTTTGGGATTCGGCTCAGTATTGGACTGTCGCCACACATAATTCCGTCCGTCCGAGCCAAAAATGTTGAATTTGGAATCATCTGCAAATATGACTGTGTTCCACAACTCCACATCCTTGTCCAAGTAGGTTTTCCATTTACCATTTCAGCTATTTGGCGATGTGAATATCCGATCTTGAAGTGTTCCAGGATGAGATTCCGTTGTTCAATGGTAGTCCGTTTGCCCATAGTCCTTGTTGGCTGGTTGCACCCGAGATGCAGGATAAAACTAGACTGACTACGAAGGATTGGTCTATTTATACCGAAAATAACCAACCTGACGTAAAAAATCCGGGTTTTATGGCACCCAGGTGTCCATAATGCAACTGTCCCAAATAAGCTTTGACCAAAAATTAAGGTACTTTTTTACATAACCCGACCTAGCAGGTGGGGAAACCCCAGTTTATTGGGATCATATATTCATTTTGGTGGTTACTTTTTGCTAGACACTGTCTGAAATAAGCTGTGAGACGCTGTATATGTAGCTATATGTATGTAGTAGTCCGTCTCCGTAAACGTACATATTTGTATTCTTATAAAGATGTGTGAACACAATTCGATAAAGATAGATAACAATAGCATATCGATTATATTAAATTAAAAAATACTTATGCAAAAATATCGAACATATAAATAATAATATATAAAATAATATATACATATTTATTCACATATAAAGTGTGCTTACCCAAAATAAATACGTCAAATAAATCGATAAATGTACGTTGTCCCGCTCGCACATTAAACAAGTGTTAGACGAGAGAGAGAGCAAAGAGAGAGAGAGAGAGAGAAAACAGAAGTCCACTCAACAGTTCCGTTCATTCGAGTTGGAGGCGAGCGGAGCGTTCGAACAATGATTGAGCAGTCTTCTTCGCTTTTAGCTCAGCTCAAACGAGTTGCGCGTTGCGAGCTGCTTGGTGAGCTCCTGCAAGTGTAACGGCGCCTTCTAGCAGCGGCTGTTGTTCGATCGGACTCAAGCGTTCGCTCTGAGTTCGAGTCGAGCTGCGCAACTAGCTTCCAACTGCAATCGAACAATGACTGGCGTCTTGCCTTGCTTCTTCGTTTCGGCAGTTGTTCGGTCTAACTGCATTTGTAAATATTTATATTTATAGGTTAACAACACATTTCATATATGTAAGTGGGACACACACACACACATGCATACAAATTGTAATATTTAAATTTGATTTAATTACAAAAATAAACATTCATAAATTCAACTAAAATTTAAATACGATATATTGTGCTATATATTATTATATATATTATTAATATATATATATATATATAAATATTGCATGTAAATAAATAAGAACATAAGTGTAAATGTGTTTGTGTGTGTGTGTGTGATATATTCATTATCCATTATTCATTATTCACTAATTTAATATTACTGCAATGACTAAGCATAAATACAAAAAAAAGAAAAAAATGAAATAAGGTTGTGATTAATAATTGACTCTTTTGGCGCCACCTATCGGACAACTTAACAAACAACGTAGTGCCACACATACACTACACATACGCACACACACGTACACTCTCACACTGTTTGATGTAACTCTCGCGCTCAACTAGTTCAGTTGGCAGGGGCTCCAAGTGCCAATTCGTACACTTAAAAAAATTAATAATATACAATTATACATACAATTGATAAATCTATTAATACACTTATGCCCACAATCAACTCTACATTTTTCCGGTGTATTGTAGTTTTTCAATTTCGAATTTTTACTTTAAAAAAATGATGTGTAATTATGTGTCTGCAAAATCTGGCAAAGGCATTCATCGTTTAGCATTGATTAATTAAATAATTATTGGTTATAAGCAAAGATTAGACAAAAAATAAAACAAATAAACAAAAACAAATATTTATATACGTATAGAATTGAATGTGCATAGAATTAGTGTTCCACATAAAGTGCAATAAATTTTAAAATCTGTAATGTAATCAGCTACATATCTATTCATTTGGCTGTAGGTATATGCAGAATTGTAGATTCTTAGGTCTGATATTTAATGGAAATTACTTCCGGCTAAAATAATTGAATTTTTTACTCACATTCGCTACTAGAAGCTGTTTGCTACATCAGCATTACAACACATACAGTATATATAATCAGAAGCTGATTGCTACAGCAGCCGTGCTCACGTAACTGTGCAGTAACGAACGTTTGATGGCGTTCGCTTTGTTGCATTATCGTACTTCAACTCCAGATGGCGCTGAATCGATTACGTAAACATGAGTTATCTAATAGATGGCGCTTAGATATATAGATTATATTACTAGACTATTTCTTAGAAACTACATTACACATCCAAGACATTTCTCAAGTAAATATTCCAATTACAAATTCAAGATGAGCAATTATTATTATTGTTTAGCTTATGTTTTGTGGATTAACATCTTGTGTTATTGCTGTTTATTTTAACGGCTCTTTTTAAGGGGAGGGGTTATACATGTGTGTATGTATGTGTATGTGTATCTGTGCGCAAAATGTCCAAATCTAATCATCGAAACTGGATGCAAGCAAGAAATTTGCAGCCAATTCCTCATCTTTTTCGCAGGCAAAATAAGCCTGAAGAACGAGCGCCTCTGGAAATCCAAGTGCCTTCAACTAAAAATACATGTAGAAATAAAATAAATAGTTAGTTATCGATTGGTAAGTTATATAGAACCATAACTTATTATATAGTGATATAATAATTTATATATAATAGGTGTAAACCGTTAACAACAAGATAATAGGCAAATGGAGGTACAATTTCGAAATATACAGCGATAGCTATCGGAATGTAGATAATAAAATAATATTAAATTTAAGTAAATGACATCTTTTTGCTTCGAACTGAAAACTGGGCTGAAACCTTACACACAACTTGGAACTTAAGACAATCCTCAAATATAGACTATATTTCTAATTATGTCTACACATAAATTAATTAAAACTAGACTTAAGTAAAATTTCGATTACCCGCTCGATGGCGTCCTGGTCCTGTGGTGTCAGCCGTATGGTTGCCAGTTGGCTCTCTTGCTGCAGACTGCGCTCCTGGCTCAAGCCACCAACATCCTCTGCTGCAATTGTTATTGGCTGAGTTTCGGCGCCGGCTGCTGAGCGTTGAACCTGAGCTGAGCTCTCAGTTTGTCTGCTTGGATTAGTTGCTGTTGTTGTTGTTGTTGTTGCTGCTGTTGTTGTTGTTGTTGTGGACGAGGAGGAGGAGGAGGCAATGCGTCCGCCGAGTCGCTGAGAGTTATCACCGCCCACTTCCCCCTCAAGCGGCTGATTCAGCATGTTGAGAAACGCATCCTGATTCTCAGAAATCAACTGCAGCAAAGCCGGATTGGTTTGGCCAATCTACAAAAGGCAATCGATTATTATGACATTTATATAAAATATATATTATATATATAGAGATATTTATAATTCGATCTACCTGTTGCAGCACAGCATGTAAAAGGTGTGGATTTTGGTAGATGAGCGAACGCATCTGTAGGAATTGTGGCTGACTGCGCAAGAACTCGAAAGGGTCTGAAATAAAGATAATAATACAATATATAATAAAATATAAATAAAAGGCCAAGGTAATACATATAATAAAAATAGCCTATATAGGAATATATAAAAAATACAAATACAACATAATCACAAATCGATAATTATTAAAACATAGTAATAACTTAAATACAAAGACTATATCTATATATTTATATATATTGACAAAATAATATATAATTTTTAGCAAATGTAAAATATATATAATATAATATTATAAAATAATAAGATGTAATAAATAATAACACACATATAAAGGACAAAGACAATATAAATAATATATACAATGCTAATATATATAATAGTTAATTAAAATAAAATATATAAAACCAGAACATATAAATAAAATATATGAATAAAATAAATACTAAGAAACTATAAAATTTAAAATTAAATATACACACAAAATAAAGACAATTTTTTTATGAAAAATATACAAAAATAGACATTATAATACAGTGTCTCACAGCTTATTTGGACGAGTGTCTAGCAAATATTTAAAGTGCTATAAAGTTTAACCCGGCACACAGTTTCCACACTGCAATTTGTTGCCCATTTCATCCTGAACCTGTTGAGTCAGTTTTGGAGCCGATAGCTTGGAATTTTCCCTTATTTTCCTGATGATCCTCCGCTCTTCCTGTTCGGTGAAAATCTTGTTTGGTGCCATTCTGCCCTTGTCCTCTATCCGATTTTCGTCGATGAAGCGACGAATGATGTTGTATGCAGTTGACTTGCTTAAATTGACCATTTTAGCTATTTGGCGATGTGAATATCCGATCTTGAAGTGTTCCAGGATGAGATTCCGTTGTTCAATGTTAGTCCGTTTGCCCATAGTCCTTGTTGGCTGGTTGCACCCGAGATGCAGGATATAACTAATCTGACTACGAAGGATTGGTCTATTTATACCGAAAATAATCAACCTGACGTAAAAAATCCTGGTTTTATGGCACCCAGGTGTCCATAATGCAACTGTCCCAAATTAGCTTTGACCAAAAATTAAGTTTTTACCTGTAATTGGTCTTTGGAATTTTTGAAAAATAATTAGGTTATGGCACGCAATTAAAATTTTGGCTAGACACTGGTCCAAATAAGCTGTGAGACACTGTACATAAAATTAATTATACAAATAAAATAAACACAATATATAAAATGTATATTACAATGATAATATATATAATGTAATTATATTATTAATGATATAAATCTTATCCTATAAAATATTTCTAGCTTAATCAAAACTATTTTTATCTTTAGTATTTCACTTGACTTTAAATAAATGGAGTATTTACCCGCTGCTGAATCCGTTGGCAAATCGCTGGCCGATCCTCCGTCTCCTCCACCACCGACCTGCTGCTGCAGAAGATTTCCTGCCCTGGAGACGTCCTCGTCATCATGGCCGGTATTGAAGAGGCTATCCTCCTGGGGAATGCCCGTGATAAGATATTCGACGGCACGCTCGGGATTGTTGAAGCTGGCTGACATGGCGCGCTCGACTTGATCGCGGGCATAGCCCATTTCAATCATTGATGCAACTGTGCGATTGTATTCCTCGCCCATCAGCAGATTCGATTCTGCTCGCGTCTGCAGCGACGCGTTCGCCAGTTCGCCAACCAAATCAATGCTAGAATAATCCGAGGCAGAGACGTCGACGTCAACTTCACGTGCAGCTCCAGCAACAGCAGCTGTGCTCGCTGGTTCCACACTCGGTTCATTTGTCGTTTTATTAGTCTTTGTTGTTCCCTCTGCCTCCGCATTCGATTTTGACGTTGGCTTCGCTTCCGCTTTGCTTTCAGCTGCTGCTGCTGCTTTCGGCTGCGCTGCCGTCTCCTGTTGCGTTTTGCGCTGTGCCGCTGCTGCAGCGTCTGTTGTATTTGTAATACTGCCGCTGCTGCCGGCGCCGCTGCCAGTTCCGCTTATGTCGCGAGTCAGCATCACAACAATGAACTTTTTCTCGTCCACTTTGTATGAACTAATGGTTCGCTCATCGGTTAAAATGACGCCTTAAAAAAAACGAAAATTAATTCAAAAATTGCATTTAACAAATTTATTAACTTACCAGCGTAAATTAATTTTTGTTTTTCCACCAAATATTCCGCACCGCGTTCATTGAAAATTGTTTTTTTCAGTTCCAAAACCTGCAAAATGAGTTATTAATACACACACACACATACACATATATTTACTTATACTACACACATACCGTTTTCTCCGGATCAAAGTCAATTGAAAAGGTTTGCTGCTGTAGATTCTTTACAGTGATAATCATTTTTTAACCTATTATTTTTTCTCTTCTTTTTATGTTAGTTAAGTGCTATTTTGTATATTTATATTAATTTGCTGCTTTGCTCGACGTTTTTTCTCCAATTTTTCCTTTTTCTCACAAAAATGTTTGTCATCGACTCTAGGGATGGCCAAGAAAAAATTTGCACATCGATATACAAATGTTCCGATAGTAAGATCGATTGAAAATTTGCGTTACCTGGCAATATTTTCGATTCAGTTCCCGGAAGCGTGCATTATAATCGATGCCACAAAAAACATCGTTACTAGCCATGGTATTTTCCATTGCGGTAGTTGTATGTTACGAGTCGGTTTGTCTGCACGGGGTAGCTCCGGCCAGCCAATACTCCGTTAGGGGTGGGTCTAACCATGCCCGCCGACCGTACAATAACACAACACTAAAAAAATCTACACATCACTATTAAACAGCTGATTTAACAGACAGTGGCAATAATCATTCAAAACAAAAAAATTACGTTACTTCGATGTCCAACGGTGGCCTCGCTGTTATTGCCGTAGCGCTCCCGCCCATCCTGTGGGGCGAAATCATTAATGCCCCACCCTTTAATCTCCAAGATCACATTTTATCCCAAGAACATTTTTGGTCCCCTTCCCTCCATTCACAAAACTTAAGTCGTAATTTTAACCGCCTACGTATATTTAAGATTCATAGCTTACGGCTTACGGAGCTCCGCGTGATAAATATGAGGATATCTATTCACACATATTTTATGACAAAAGAAGAAAAAATATCTGCACCAAATAATCAATTAGCATTCGGCACGTAGAAAACCAACATAGAGATGTCTCGGTGACGATTAAAGCTTAAAGCCGGAATGAGTTATTTGCCCAGCACAAATAAAGGTGTATAACAATTAATAATTAATTAATTAATAACTTAATTGAGGCTGAGCCGTAATCTAACAAATTTTAGCAATACGAAGAAAAATAATAAATAAATAAATTATAACAAACAAAAAAATATAAATACATAAAATATAATCAACAAATTTAGCTAACAAAAAAGTTGCGCATCACTGCTGACGGCTGCTCATCACTGAGGTAGCATTGATCAGCTGTGCGAGAGGTGCGTTACGCCTGCGCAGATTTTGTGGATGATTCCAATTCTCCCTCGTCCTCCTCTTCCTTGTCGCTGTTGGTTCCGGATGGCGGACTGCTGATTTCCTGGTAGCTTCTCCAAGTGTGGATTTTCTTTAATCGGTTTATGTTTACCTCTAGATTTTTTGGTGTCTTTGTCGGGGGTTTTGATTTTGGCTTGTCGCCGGGGTGGATTTTTTTAAACTTGGCGGGTGTGTATTTCGGCCTTTTTACTTAAACATTTAAACTTTTTGCCGCCGGTTGTTTTATACACTTTGCTGTTCGTATTTGCGGTCTTTAAATTTTCCTTTATGTAAATTTGTGGCTGCCGGTTGGTTTTATTAAATATTGTATGTTTGTATTTTTGGTCTTTAAATTTTTCTTTATTATTTGAATTAGTTGCCGCCGGTTAGTTTTATTAAATATTGTAGGTTTTCATTGTTGGTGTTTAATTTAATTTTGTCCCGATATTCCTCTTTTTTGAGTTCACCTTTTCTCCCCCAAAAAATGTTCACACCCGCACTTTGCGCTCCTTCGTACTCCTTTCTCCTGGCTGCTGACTTTCAACTGTCATCCAAAAACTCAGATCATTGGCCTTTTTATTCCACCTTTTGCTCGCCGGTCGGATAATATTCTACTCCATTTCTTGAGCACGCGAACTCACTCTCTCTTTCTAAAAAACTTTCTCTCCCTTTACTCTCTTAAAATTTAAATACCACCTGTTTGCCTGTTGGCAGCTCCAACTATCGATACCACGCCGCCCGCCACAACATGTACGTAGAAACAAATGTTTTCTTTTTTTATTTATATTTATTTACAGCGATTATTTATTTTCTTATTTTATTTATTTAAATGGCAAAAAATATATTAAATTTAAATTACAATATCGAATGTCGCAATTCACTCTCAAACTATCTGGCAACTCTACAAAGTAAAATAAATTTAAGTTTTTTCACCAAATAATCCGCGTTCTTTCAAAATTTGTTATGCCTTGCCCATCGAAAGTACCAATATATCGCTCAGCCGGCTAGTTATCGGCTCAGGGGTAGTTCGACCGCGATTTTATTCTTTTATAAAAAAAAGAAGCAAATATTTCTATCAAACCAGTCCGCTCGCTGCTCTGTTGGCTGTGCGGATGTTGTACAGCCTGCGTGTCCCTCCCTGCCTAACGCTTCCTCCTCTAAATTCACTGGAGAAATTCCATTACACAATTATTACATTCTTGCTTGTTTGTTATGCCCTCATCAAACCCGATCACATTAAATTACCACTTCATCTTCATTCGTTTCAGACTGTTTAATTTACAAATCATATTTCTTTTTACCCACAATGTATACTTAGTTCCTAACTGTACATAGTGATTCCTAATACGTTGTTGGCCGACAATAAATTCTCTTATATATGTAGTACATTGATAATTATCTACTTAATTTAAAGTTTACAAAACATTTGTGATTTTTCTGTTTTTTTTTATTGGCTGCAAAAGCGTGCATCACTGATGGACAAAATGAGCATCACTGCTGTCGTCATTGCTCATCACTGATGCCTTTATGGTTAGGGCTGATCAGCTGTCTCTTTGACCCACTTCGTCGCGATTAATTAGGCGGGAACAAACTCACTGGTCTTTTGGTATGATCCGAGTAGTCTCAGGGTTTCCGGGATTCCACTTCCTGGTTCCTGGTTCCAGTTGTCCCCGGTGATCTCGTGTGCTTGGTGGCGGCGTTGATAAATCCGCCTATTGCTGCCACCGGTTTGTTTATGTTTTGTATTTATTTATTTTATTTTTTCTTTATATATAATTACTTCATAATTTATTTATAGCTACTTTATTTAATTTTTTTCTTTTTAAATCTTTTTTCCTGCGCATGCGCATGCCTTTTCATTTCCTCTTTTGTTTTTCTAACCATGGCCCTCTCTTCGATACCCCTAACCTAGCGATGTATCTACCGACCATTACAAATTGTTTTTTTGTGAGTTCCAAAACCTGCAAAATGAGTTATTAATACATATATATATATACATATGAACTTATATATTGCAGCACACATACCGTTTTCTCCGCATCAAATTCAATTGCAAAGGTTTGCTCTATAGATTCTTAAGGGTGACAAACATTGTTTAAACTGATATTAAATGTTATTTTGTATAATTATATTAATTTGCTGCTTTGCTCGCCGTTAATTCTTCTATTTTTTACTTTTCTCACAAATATGTTTGTAATCGATTCTAGGGATGGCCCAGAAAATATCTGAACATCGATAGGCAAATGTAGCGATAGTGAGACCACTGACGTTAGTTGGCAATATTTTGGATTCAGTTCCCGCAAGCGTGTATTGTAATTGATACGGGAAAGCATCATGACTATGGTGTTCCCTATTGCGATAGTTGTGCGGAACATATTAACGAATTTAATTTTATATATGTAAATTATACTACTTAGTTATCATATGTTGGTAAAATTTTTAATGTATGCACCTAATAAAAATAAATAGTAAACCGAGTTAAAAGGTGTGTTTCCTTTATGTTTTCTGAATAGAAATTTGTATATTCCAAAAAAATCGAAATACAACTTCGAATCAATGTTTTTATAGTAACTATTTATTTCTACATAATAATTTAAGCAAATTATTATATGGCTATTGTGTTGTTAAATTTAAATTACAATACAAAATTCGCAAATCACTCTCAAACAATCTGGCAACTCTAAAAGTAACGGCTTGCAATTGTAACTCTCGAAATGCGTTTCTTACTGCGCATGCTTCTTCTTTCTCACTCACACATTAAGAATTATACAATACAAAATAATTTTTTTCCATCGTTCCGCAGCGTTGAAATCTCAAAAATCTTACAAAGTGTATAAAAAATGAGTCGAATTACAAAGCGGAACAAGCGAAAATTCAATGAAATTAAACAAAACGTGACATTTTAAATGATTTTGTGCAGGAAACGGTAACGGGTAATGCGTAACGGTTAACGCTAAACTGCTGCTTGCGCTTAATACAGAGCAGTAAGTTCGACAAAGAGATAAAAAAACAACAAAAAAATGTGTGTCAAAAAGTGCAAAAAAAAATCTGTTAAAGTGAGAAAAAAATCCATATGCATAAAAGTTAACCGTTTGAAATATGTGTATATATGTAGATATATATGTATATATATTATATATATATATATATTAATAAATTTAGCTGCATAATTTTTGCTGTTTTATTTTTTTATCGATAAAAAACATGTTAGTCACATTAAGTACACAAATATTGGGCCAAGGCCTTTTCGTAATTTTTTTTGTGTCTCTTTTCGTTTAACCAATCAAACACACACACACATGCACACATAGGCTCCTGCGTTAGCTTTAGTGTAAGAAAAATCAAATACGTTGTTTTGTTTGTGTGCGTGGGTGTGAGCAAAAAGCGTCATTGCTTGTTGAAAAAGAAGAATTAGGAGATTTACAGCTGCTCTATCGCTGATCGAATATGCAGAATGTTAAACTAGTTTTACATACACACACACAAATAATCCTCTGAGAGAGAGAGAGAGAGAGAGAGAGAGAGAGAGATACAGCAGTCGATCGTTATTTAAATCAGTTCTGCTATTGCGCACCGTGGGCAGTGGTGCTATGGCAAACGCAATATGAATAGTTCAAAATGACATTGAGCGTTTTCCATTTGATAAATGCTTTTTTAAATTAAATAAAATTAAAAATAAAATGTTATACTTATGCATTTTAAATTTAAAAAATTAAAAATTTAAATAAAATGTCACATATATGCGTTTTAATTTAAAATAAGAAAAAATTACTTACTGTTGATTAAAAATAGAATAATACATTTGAGCGACAGTTTTCCAAAAAATACTGTGGGAAAATGTTAGAAATGTTGATCAGTGGAATAAGGAAACTAAATAAATCGACTTTTTAAAGACTGATAAATAATTTCAAATAGAATTAAATATTCATGCATTTTAAATTAAAATTGAAGTATTAAAACATACTGTAGACATTGAAGAATGTTGGAATCCGGCTGTTAAATACACGGAATTTTTTAAGAAAAATATTAATGGATTTCAAATAAAAATTAAAAAAAAAAGAATGTAATATTTATACATTTTAAATGAAAATTTAAATATTGAAAATGACCGTATGTTAGAAATGTTGAGCCTGATTCCAGGTACCCTTTTATTCAAAATTAAAAATAAAATCAGTGTATTAGATAAATATATAACATTTTAATATTATATTATACGTTATTTAATTCACAGAAAGTATTTTGATGTCGATCAGGTGATAAGATGCCATCTAATCTCCCCGATTTCAGTGCGCAACATTGTCTGAAAGCGAAATCGAGAAAATTGCATGATTTCAATGCACGTAACTCTTCGCCGACAAAAACAAGAACAACAAATAACTGGACTTCAATCCGAGCGCGAGGAGTAATTTCTAAAACATGACGGTAAATTTGAGATCAAGAATATACAAAATGATCTATAACTTATTAATAATTATAATAAATTTTAATTACAGCATTATGCAACGGACAAGTGCTATCAGAATAATCGTAACGATGCCTTAACCACGGACAGTCGACCATTATCGCCGTGTACGACAAATACGGATGCGGATACGGATGCGAGAAACTACGATGATGATTATGAGTTGTGCGGCGAGGAATGGAGTCAGGGCGATGGCGAAGGTAATCGTACATTTAATACGGCTTACGATTATGGCACGGATGAGCAGCACTATTGGCCGGAGACCACGGACTACGGCTCCTATACGGCTGGTTATACGGCGAAAATGTTGCCAGTCGCGCCCGGTATGCCAAATGGCTGTGGCTCCCATGATACGGAGAGTACGGAAAATTCGTACGTCCGCCGTGGCAGTCGTTACGGTTGCCGTTTGCCCGCCGCACCCATGGATAATACGGCGTATCGCATGTTGCCACAAAATGATGCAAGTGCGACGGATGAAAGAATTGGCAGCTTTATCAGTTTGCCGGCAACAACGCGTATATTGCCGGAACCACAGCTGAGAACACGTTCCTCAATACAAACGCAGCAACAGCAACAGCAACCGGAACTGGAGCCGGAAATTTATCGACCGTATACATCAATGTTGCCTTTAGACTACGGCATGGATTACGGCAGCGATTATGGCGCCGATTACGGTTCAAATAATGCCGATAATTTATCGGCTTACAGCGATACGCCGCCAATGAGCAATGTACAGCACAAGCTGCAACAGCAGCGTAAAATATCGCTAATGATGGCCATGACTACGGCGTCGGTGATAGCATCCGGCGAGACAAGAATACCCGTACAAGTACCCGTAAATGCAGCCGGACAGCAGCAGCATTCGACAAATTGGAGCTCAACCTCCAATTCTTATCGTTATACAAATATTAATAATTTCAACTCCGGCTCAAACTACGGCTCCAATTCCGTCTCCAACTCCGGCTTAAATTCCGTTTCCGCCTCCGTCACGCCATCCACTTTAGCTTTTAGCTGGTGCAAATCGGAGGCCAACTCAGCTAGAAAATTGCCAAAACGTTTGCCATCACCGCCCGCATACAGCAAAGCCAGCCATCATCAATCAGTGCCAAGCGCAGCTGAAACATCCACAAACTCAACCTCAATTGCTCATCAATCAATCAATCAACAGCAGCAACAACAACAACCACCGGCACGTAGCCACAAACAGTTGCCAAAGTTACCCATACCCAAAGTGAAAACGCAATTAGTTCCTAGTAAATCAATCAATCAATCAACGGTGTTTGATGGCGCTTTCCTGACGGATGCCGCAACTCTGGCAACTGTTGAGCGCGAATCAAATAAATTGGCCTATTGCGATTTCGAAATGCCTTCAATCAATCATCAATCAAATGCACATCAATTAGTTCAAGCGCCAACTGACCCAAATAAAATCAAGAAATTTGAAACATGCGAAAAAAGTATGCCAGAAATTCCTCAAATTGCTGATTTCGCCACCACAATCATGTCAACCGCTCATCAATCAATCAATCCAACAACAACAACAGCAACTGTAACAACAGCTACTACATCTTCCCCATTCGATATTTCCGAGTATTTGAAACCCTATAAATACGATCAACTCAAATTTGACGTTGAACAAGAAAAAGAAACAAAAGAAAAAAACAATGTTGATAAATTAGATAAATTTAAATTGCTGGAAATGGAAATGCCAAATTCCATAACAAGCTGGAGCCATGAAAAAACAACAACAACACCAATGTCGTCCAATGTTGATAATGCACGCTGCGCAACAAGCACATTTGATTATATAACAACACTGGAGCGCGAAAGTGTTGCTCACGATGCAATCACAACACTGGGCCAATTAAACAACAACGTGTTCACAACAACAACAACTGCAACAGCAACAACTCCCACAACGTTATATAGCACCGCAGCTAAAGTTAGCGCTATCAACACTGCTTCAATAAGTTCACCAACACTGTCCTATGTGGACTATATGAAACAATTTCAATTGCCCGATTTGCCGCCCATTCTTGATATTTGCAGCAATGTTGATGTCGATGTCAATCGATTAACTGCAGCAGCGATTAACGATAACGATAAATCAATTGGTGAATTGGGAAGCAAAGCCGAATTTAAACTAGATAGTTATATGCCTGAAGAATTTAATGCCTGGAATTCAGATTTGACCAAAGAAAAGACAGAGCTGCAACCTTGTGATCGGAAAGAGTTGCCAGCTTATGACAAAAAAGAGTTGCCAGCTGACTTGTATAAACAAACAGCAGAGTTGCCACATAGCTCTTATAATCAGGCACAGTTGTCAGCTGGTGACTATAAAATAACAGAGTTGCCAACTAGCGCTTATAATAAGACAGAGTTGCCAGCTGACCTCTATAATAAAACAGAGTCGCCTACTGACATCTATAAACAGCTGCCACCTATCGCTTATGATCAGCCGGAGTTGCCACCTACCTCTTTTGATCAAATAACAGAGGTGCCACTTGGCATCTATAAACAAACAGAGATGCCACCTACCTCTTTTCATCAAAGAACAGAGTTGCCACTTGACCTCTATAAGCAAACAGTGTTGCCATCTATCTCTTATAACCAAGCAGAGTTGTCAACCTATGCCTTTGATCCAGAGCCAGATTTGCCAACTGATCTAACAACTGCAACCTCAACGAGTTTAACAACAACTGGAACAACGGCCGCTTTCGACGATAGTTTCTACGATAGCTTCAATGTCGATTTATCGGCACTAACAGCAACAATCGCACATATCGAAAGCGAGACGAGTTTAACGACAGCCACAAAGCCAGCGAATAATGTGTTATCGATTGATAATAATGAAGTGAATGAATTTTCGGGTGGCTATTACAAGCCACATAAAACAGAGTCACAGTTACAATCACAGTCACAGTTACCGTTACAATCACAGTCACAGTTGCAGTCACCGTTACAATCCCAGTCACAGCCACCGAAAGCAAAGGTAGTTGCTAGTAGTGTGCTGGGCGGGCTCTCCAAAGGTTTCAAAGGTGGCTTGGATGGTGTTTTGAGTGGCGTCAGTTCCACAATGGAGGCGGGAAAAAATCAGAGCACGACCAGCAATAATAATAATAAAAAAGGTTTCGGTTTTAGCTTGGCATCCAAATTGGTGCCAAATGTGAGCGGATTGCTGTCGGGTACTAGCAACAAGGAAGTGCCGGCGGTACAGCAACCTATACAGTCGGTACAGTCGGTACAGCAGCCGGTGCAGCAGTTGGTAAAGCAGCCGGTCCCCACAACATACGCCTACAATGATTATGGTTATAGCTACGAACCAAATGCAACGGTTGCTGCTGACTACCTAGCCGGTACGTCTATGTCCCTACAAACTAATGACTACCTCGATAGCCTCGATGAAGACCTGATGAGCGCAGATAATTCGCACATGGAACAGCTGAACTTTGACGATGAGTACGGCTACAGTGAGTACCCGCAAAGCTATCCAAATGAGGCCTACAACTACACAGAGCCCTACAAGGTGACCACGTGCCAGCAGAGTGAACCCATTGAGGCAATGGCACCCTCTTTTTATGCCACAAAGAGTGAGACAGAGACGAAAACGCAACCGTTAATTGCGAAGCTGAGCACAAAAGGTAGCGGTGGTAGTGGCATGTTGGGTTCGATATTTGGGAAGGCCGCTGCAGCTGTACAGTCGGCAACGCAGAGTGCCTCATCGGTTGCATCAGCGGTAGTACAAAAAACGGTGCCCGCCACAAACAGTCAAGGCAAGGCTAAAGAGGTACCGATGGGGGGAGTACCGATGACAACAGCAGCACCTATGGGCGTACCGATAACAGCAGTACCTTTAACAACTGACTACCCTCTGCTGATGGACAGTGATTATAACGAACTAATGACGACGATGACGGCAACAACTGGCGCTGATTACATCAATAGCAATACACATATGCCACACAATTACAATGAGTTATCGAGTATCGATAACACGGCATATACGTCATACTATTCGGAGGCTAATCAGGGCCAGCAACTGCCAACGGTGCCGTTAACAATATCCGGCGGCAAAAAACTGCCCACCATAAATGGTAAATCGAGTCTGCTCATTAAACAACAGCCCACAGAGATCTACGAAGATGATGAAGACGTGTCCGATTTGGAACTAGATGAGGACGATATCATTATAGATGAAGATGAGGAGGAAGAGGAGCTGGGACTGGAGGAGGAGGATCTTGTGGAGGCAGAACCGATTTATGGCATGAATAGTGAGCAGCATGATTACTATATGGATCAGCTCAGGCAAACGACACCGTCGAGCAGTCGTCTAACAAACGATTATTATGAACACAGTGTTGTTAATGCCGGTAGTGCTGCTGCTGCTGCCGGTAGTGCTGTGGCAGCGGCGGGTCCTGTTTATGATTATCGTGAGGATTACTTTAACGAAGAGGATGAATATAAATATCTTGAGCAACAGCAGCAGAATCAACAGCATCCCGATCATCATCAAGAGCACCCTCAACATTCCCAACATTCTCAAAATCCACATCAACATTCACAACATTATCAATCGGTGGCCGGTCAAAAGCAAAGTTCGCTCGATTATCATGGCGATTATCTGGATGAGCCGTATAACAGTGATGACGACTGTGGCAATTATCTAGATGAAAGCTCGAGTGGTAGTGTTGGACTCGGTATTGCCAAGGCCCACAAAATACAGGAGGGTATCAATCAGGGCGAACAAGTTACGCATTTGATTGGCGTACATCATCCTATACAGAAACAGGATAGCATTATTATCGAAGAGGGGGAAGCAACCCTAAACGAGGCAGCGATCCAAAAGGAACATCCCCACGATGAAGATGAGGAGGAGCATGATGTGGATGTGGATGTGGATGATGAGGATCAGTTAGCGGATCTGTTGCCCATTCGCAGCAAGTCGCAGAAGGCGAAGAAGGTCTTGCTGCGTGGCGAGACGGAGGAGGTTGTCAGTGGTCACATGCAAATTATGCGCAAGACGGAGATTACGGCCAAGCAGCGCTGGCATTGGGCCTACAATAAAATCATCATGCAACTCAATGTAAGTACATTTCTCATGTATACATTTAACTGCAAAGGAAAAAATAAGCGAAAAGTAAGCTAAAATAAGTTAAGATTAGATAAATATTATTTATAGATTTAAATAAGGTTAAAAATACTGTTCTTATTTTTAAAATTCTAATTTATTTAGAAAAGTTAAGATTAGAAAGAATTTCCTAATTCACAATTACTAATAATCATATAATAATTCATATTTTAGCCGTTTTAGATTTAACTGAGCCAAAAAATACCTTTTTAGATAAATAACTCAATTATGATTTAAAAAATTTTTAGAAATAAAATAAATTTGAAAAATGAGATAAGTTAAAATTAGATAAAATATATATTTTTGGCAGCTTTTAAGATTTAACTGAGACAAAAATACTTTCCTATATCAATAATTCATTTTTGCTGATATCTCATTATTAGAAAATTGTGTTTTTATATTTTGTATTATATCGAGAAAAAAAGTGTTTTAACGCGTGTTTATAGAATTATTATAATTTATAAATTCTTTCGATATAAATATATTGATTTCCTGATTGATATGCCACAATAAATTTATTTTTATTAAATTTATTATTAATAAACTGGACAATTTCAGCAAGATCGCACAATTTCTTATCTCTCATCTAACGTATAATCGAAAATGTGTTCTCAAATTGAACTCATTATTTTTATACGGTATTTGGTAGTAGATCTCACTCGACTAGAACATTACTTACCTAATGTAGAGATAATAGTTGTAGTCATCGCATTTTGGGAGAGAGAATAATGCGATTAATTTATTGGCTTTGGGGTCGGTCAAAGTGAGGCTGATAAGCAAACTAATTTACATAGTCGTTAATTATGTGTATGTGGAGTGTGGTGTGTAGTACTTATGTATCTATGTCAAATTATACATACACTCAGCGAAAGGAATTAGAAATCATTTCCAAGTAAATAAAAAAATTAGCAAGATTCTTTTTCTATTTTCTTTGAAATGTTGTCTAAAGTATGAGCAATTATTGCTGGTTTCACAAATAATTGCTCAAAAGGTAAAAAAATCCCGAAAATATTAGTTTTTTTTCTATGCAGAACTAAAATTTCTAAAAGTTAAAAATTTAAAATACTTTCTAAGCAAAACAAAGCAGTAAACAATTTTTAATTCTCCCAATTAAATAATGTGAATTTTATAAACTAATTAAAATGTTTGTGTGAAAACCTAAAACAGTAATAATAATTGAATAATAATAATAACAATAACAATAAATCATGTAATTCCAAAAAAAAAATTATAATAAAAATATCAATGAAAATAATAATAATAACAGTAACAATAATAATAATTTTAATAACAATACTAATTATAATAATAATCAAAGTACCAACAAAGCTAATGTAAATTAACATATTTGATTCATAAAAATTCTTGGTTTTTAAAAATACATGCTTCCCAAATAAGCTAAGCTATGCCAGTATTCCAGTACTTTTCTCCGCGTGTATGCTGATAATTTGCTGATGATATGAATGCAAATTGTCGCAATAAGCGTGAAATTGGCAACAGTTGAATAAGTTGCTTGTTGGTTGTTTATTGGCTGATTGCATAACAAATTGTTGCTCGAGTTGCGCGGATCGTGAAATATAATCGAGAGATGAATTTAATATTGGGTTTATTCGGTGATCGCAGCTGGCCACGTTTAATGCCGCTAAATACCAATTGTGAAACAAATGCAACAATTCCCAAGCGGAATACAACAACAACAGCAACAACTGTCGCTGAAAGAACTCGAAAATTTAGCTGCCTTTTGAAGCATCAGCGAGAAAGTGTCGTCTCCTATGTAAGTCTGCAAATAAAAAATTAAAAATAAAATAAATATAAAAAATTTTGGAGTACGATCTTAGTAATCTACATTCCAAGTTTGGTAACTGTAGCTCTAAAATTGCGGAAGATATAGGTTTTTATCGTTTTTATGGGTGTTACTAGCAATATACCTTTCAAATTTTGTGACTAGCTTTCAAATTGTGTGTGAAATATTGTCTTATCGATTTACACAAATAGGTGTATCGGTTTAGGGAGGCGTAGTGGCGGTGGCCATCCAATTCTTTATCGATCTCTTAGGGGAGTTACCTGGAGATAGGGGAGTTAGCTGACAAATTGTGGAAGATATGCGCATTTCAGATTTATAGAGTCGAAGTGCCTGGGGGCGGCGGGTGTGGGCGTATTCTGAAAATGTATATGCCGATTCTTAGAGGAGGTTACCAGTTTGGTCAATCTTATTCAAAATTGTGGCAGACATGCGGATTTATCGACTAAAACTTTCCGAAATATCGGCTTTGGCGATATTAGGCGCAGGTGTGGTCGTGGCAATACAAATTTGTTATCGACTTTTAAAGACTACCAGTAATCTAAATACCAATTTGACGGCTTTAACTCAAAAAAACTTCGGAAGATATAGCCATTTAAAATTTTCAGGGCGGGGTCCTGGGTCGGCGGAAATGGGCATACGCCTATCTTTGAAGGGCATCGCCAACAACACATCAACCAAATTTGCTGGCTTTAGCCTTAAAATTGTAGGAGATATGTGGCTTTATCGATTTGTGAATATCGATTTTATTGATTTCCTAGCCCTCTAGTGAACGTAGCATTCAAATTTTTACACTTTGTTTGACGCGTGTTCCAATTTTCAAGTGCCTATCTCAAAGGGTGTCGAAAAAAGTTGCGTTCATATGACACCTTCGGTATCAAAGTATAAAAATAAATAAATAAACAAGAGTAAATTAAACAGCTGCACAAGTGGGGCACCCTGTATTTGGACAAAAGGAGTCGGCACTTGTTTTGCATGCGAGTGTTTGCCTCTTTCGCTCTCTCCCGTTCTCGCTCGTGCATGTATATGTTGTCGCATATTTATATTAAGTGGCTCGCTCTCTCTCGCTTGTAAAGCTTGCACAGCTTTTAATGTTCGCAACTCCCGCGCAACAATTGCAAGCTTTTGCTGTACTCAGCTGTGTGAGACATGCGCAATGCTCATTGCTCATTGATTAATTTGGGCGTGCTCTCAATCTGAATGCGCTCTCTCTATGCGCTACCCAGCAATTCGTATTCTATACTTTGTATGCGGTGTACCTTTGATTCCATATATAGTAGATGTTTTCAAAATGTACTTAAAACCAACATATATAAGCAATAATTATTGATAAGACACCAAATTAAAAGTGTATAATTAATAATTAAAATTTTAAATAAAAACTAGAATAAAAAATTAAATTTGAAATATATTGCAGTATATATATAAAAGAAATTAAAACAAATAATTAAAAACAATTCTGCAGACGTGCGTTTGCCGATGGGTAGTTCGCTGCTGGGTCTCTCAATTTGCTGCGTTCTCTCTCGCTTGCTTGCTCTCTCACGCTAGCTGCTGCTGCTCTCTTTAAGCTTTTGCGCTGAACTGGAGTTTTATACAGCCGTTGTCGGCGTCGCCATTGGTGTAGTTGTTGCCGTCGCCGTCGCTGTGCCTGTGTGCACTACTTTAATAAAAGTTCTGAAGGAAGCGCACCAACACAAAGAGAGTGAGAGAGCACAGCAGAGAGAGAGAGAAAGACAGAGAGCGTGTGTGTGTGTTCGCCTCGACGAGCAGCAAAGTTTACCAAACTGTAGTATACTTTTCAGCGTTTTTCAATTCACACCAAAAATTTCCACCGCGGCTGCAACAATAAAACTAAAATATAATTTAAAAAAATTCGAAAACTAACGGCATATATTGCTATATCCATTTACATAGTTAAAGTAAAATGAATGAAATAGAGTATATGTGAAATAAAAAATAAATATATATTTACAGAACTAGAGGCAAAAACTAAAAACAAAAACCCAGAATATGTATACACAATTTTATTGTTGTATGCCTTGATGTCGTGTGTGTGTGTGTGTGTATCAAATGTGGAATTGTGTCACATGGTGGACTCCGTCAACAGACGAAGAGCCGAAGTTAATACACATACACACACGCACATGTGTATATACATATATACACACACACGCATATATTTTACACACTAACGCTTATTTTCCTCATATAAAATCATGTCTGTCACCAGGCTAAATGCTAAAGCCCTATTTCTCAAAGCAAACAAATCTGATCCTATAAAATATGTACATAAATATATATAAAATAAGAAAAAAATATATATATAATATATATATATATAATATATATATTAATAGCGGCATTCAAAAAAGCAAAGAAAACTGGCGTTTTTCGTTCAATTTTTTAATATTTGGCATAAACTTGTCTAATTTACAGGCTTTTTTAAGCACATATATTACTTATTTTTCATTTATATTAAACACTAGTATTTTCAGATTTTACATATCCAAAGAGCTTATACAGTTATTATTATTATTTTTCATTTTCTAAAAAAAAAGGACCGTGACTAATTTAAAAAAATCTTTTTCATGTAATTATAAATATTTTCAAATCTTTTTTGTTAATATCTTACTTTTTTTTAATTTTTGAAAGTAATTTTTCTTAATCATAGTGGTTTTGATATAAATATATATAAATTATAAAGAAATTTAATATTTAAATTAAAATTATATTAAATTATATTTTTGTCTCGACCGACTTTAGTGGAATTTAAATACATAAATAAATTTTCAACTGGAAATGGAAATGCAGAGATATTTATCTATTTATCTGTCTGTCATCTATATATCAACTTAAAAATTCCTTCAGTATTAATTCCTTAAATTGCTTGATATCTATTAATTATTAGTTAATTAATAACTAATATTGATAACTAATTAGGACTGGGCACCAATTATGAATGGTTGTCGGTCGAACAGGGTGCAACAAGTTGAAATTTTACATTAGGGATATAAAAAGATGCTCATTATGTTTTTCGATTCCTTACAATAGAATATGCACGACGATATATTTTTTTTTGCAATATATTATATATAAATCTCCTTATCTATTTTGTTTATATATATTATATATATAATATATAATATATATGTGTATTTTTGTACATTACATATAAATCTATTATTATTATGTGCTTTTTATTTTAACAATATAATTCGGGTGAACAAAAAGTCTGCTATTGGTTCTGTAAATGTATAAATGTGTTTGTGTATGTATATGAGCGGATTACACTTATAAAAAATCGAATAAAATATGTAAAAATTTAAAATTAAAATGAAAAAGGTGAAATGTCGCTGAGTGAAATGTCCTCGATGAAAGCAAAAACAAGTGAAGCAAGCAGCTACAAGCAAGCGATGTTAGATGAACAGGCAAGCAACGGAATGTTGCACGAATATGCGGCAGCCGCAAAGCAACAAAAGACGGCAGCAAGCGAGGCCAAAATGGAGTTGCAACAGCAGTTGCAAGAACAGCAATCCTACATTGTTGCAGCAAATGCGGCGTTGCACAGTCAATTCAAAATCAAGCAACAACTGAAGCAGCAACAACACTTGCAACAGCTACACTTGCAACAACAACACTTGCAACAACAGCAAAAACAACAAGCGGTTAATTTGCAACAGGATTTTGGGAAAAATATCAATCAAAATAAATCGCAGCTAAGTTTGGCCAGCGATAACTTATCCTTATCGATGTCGATGAACAACGGCAGCCTGGCATCGATACGCAGCGAACAGCAACTCTGCCAGCTATATAATGCCCAGCAGCACTCCGATTACATTATCTCCGATTATATGGACAAGATCGCAACCAGAATCAGTCTGCTCGAAACAGAGTTGAAATTTGCGTGGCGCGCTTTGGATTTGTTATCGACGGAGTACGGCAAGATCTGGACGCGATTGGAGAAGCTGGAGAATATATCGGTGGAGCAGCAATCGGTGGTGGGCAACCTGATGGGGCTGATAGTAGTCGCCAAGGAGGAAGAGGAGGAACAGGAGCGGGAATTGGGGTTGGGTTTGGAGCTGGAGCGAGATCAGCTGGAGCGGGAGCAGCTGGAGCGAGAGCAGCTGGAGCGGGAGCTGGAGCAGGAGGAGTTGGAGCGGGAGCTAGAGAGGGAGCTGGGCTTAGAGCGGATGCAGGAGCAACAGCAGGAGCTGCTGGAGCGGGAGCAGCAGCAGCAATTGGAGCTACCTTTTGGCCTGGAGCAGCTCGAAGCTAAGCCAGACTTTCAGCGTGTGCTCCTGGAACTGAAACGTTGCCAGCAAACCGAGCACGATTTGCAGGGCGAACTTTTTCTCAGCCAGGATGAGCTGGAGGAGACACAACTAGCCCAATTGGATGACAACTGGCTGCTGAATCCTTGTGCCGGAGCAGGAAAACTCTACTCGGAGGCGGAGCTGCTGATGTACGAACAACAACAGCTGATGGCAAATAATGCCAGGGCGGAGCTAATCCAGGAGTTTCTCAATGGACAGCGAGTGCTCGAGGAGGTGGCAGCTGGAGGAGCAGGAACAGTAACTGGAGCAGGAGGAGGAGGAGCGAGAGCAGGAGGAGGAGGAAGAGGAGTACCTGCAGGAGCTGGAGGAGGAGTAGCTGGAGCTGGAGCAGGAGCACATGGAGGAGCAGAAGAAGGAGTAGCTGCAGCAGCAGCAGGAGCAGCAGCAGGAGCATTTGGAGGCGTAACTACCTCAACTATGGCCAGTTCCTCAATGGAAACTGGAAGCTGCAATCAAACCATGGATCAACTGCTGGATCAGGTGCAGTTTTTTCGCTTGGCCGCCCTTAAAGCCGGCCAAGGTGGCAACCAAGTGGTGCCCATCCAGGACACGGGCGGCACAGAGATCAATGAGAACTTCTACAAACATTTAAATGAAGCGTATCGCGAACAGGAGCTAAGCACAGAGATTAGCAGCGTGGAGCAATTGTTGCAAGAGTCTAGCGCAAAGTTGCCACAAATTAAGGAGGAGGAAAGGATTAAGGAGGGGGCAACCCTAACGAGGAGCGAGGAGGAAGCCCTGATGAGGGGGGACAGGGATCCCTGCGCCTAAAGGACTCCCGCAAACATCGCAAGAAAAAGCATCACAAAAATGAAATGGACATGATAAACAATTTAAAAAGTCTGCTGGCGCAAGCAGATAAAGATCAAAACATAGATAGAGATAAAGCTAGAGATAAAGCTAAAGATTGCAATAGTTTAAATAGAAATCAGAAATTAAAAGCGGACAATCAATCGTTGCTGCTCGCGCAGGATAATCATTACCAGCAGCAAGTAATTATACTCGATGCGATGACGGATTTAATTACCCGTGAAATAAATAAAATAACCGATTTGCAATCCTTGAACCCCAATCAAATCCAAAAACTACGTCAAACGATTCGCGAAGAGCAAAGTTTTTTCGAAAAACTGAATCAAGTGGATAAAAATTTGACGCTTTTATTACTAAATCCTATAACAATGGCGGAGGAACTGCGTCGTCTGGGCGTTCAGGATGCGCAGTCGAAATTCGAACTGGTTATGCGTAAATTTGAGAAGAATATTGATACACTCAAAAAATTGGTGGGCAATTCTTTTGAGGAGTATAAATTAAAAAACGACAAAAAGAAAGCAATTAATGAAAAAGAAAGGGGAAAGAGAGAAGAGCGAGAAAAGGAACTGGAAAGTAGCAAAGATAACGATAAAGAAATTGTAAAAGTCACCCCAATAGATTACAGTGCACATCTATTGCGCAACAATTCGGATCTCGACGAACAACTCAAATTGCTGGAAACCCAAGAAATCGAAATCAATCGCAAAAAGAACATAGAAAAAATCACAAACCGACTCGGCTTGAAAACGGAGCCGTTCTTGGAACAAGCCACGCCCATTCCAATTGAGGCAGCCGCCCTAAATATATACAACGAAGATGCGTACATCAGATCCTTGAAGAAGAGCCTGGAACGACACAATAGCATGTTGTTCCTATTGCATTTGCAGCATCCGGAAAAGCATAAAATCTCAACGGATGTGGACAATATTTTGCTGGGCACAAATGGAACGAGTCCACCGCCGCCGGCGCCCAATGATGGTCTGTACGACGAACTGCATCCGTTTCAAGTGAAGTCCGATTCGGGGCTGAGTTCAATGAGTGGCTGGTCACCAAACTCGCCGCTGCCGCCAGGAGAGGATTATAATAATTATAAAGATATGATAGAGTTGATGTTGCAGCTGAGAGGGGGAGGGGGTCGGGCAGGAGAGGGAGCAGCAGGGCTAGCAGAAGGAATACCAGAGGGAGGAGCCTTCCTCAATCTGCCAAATCTCGAGCAGCAACCGTCAAGCTCCACGCCCTACATTTTATCCGAGGAGAATCTCAACTATATACACGAACTGTCCAAGAATATGCCCATTTGTTCGGCTTATGAAAATAAATCGATATTTAAGGCGTCATCGAACGATAACATTTGCACAATCGATGAAATGCTGGCCTGGGATCATCGCCAGCAATATCAGAAAATCGAATTGAGAAAAATACCGGATCTATTAAAAAAGAGTCCCACAAAACAAGCCACAAAACCGAGCCCAGGCTCAACGTATCAGTTGAGCGATAACGATAACGATAATTTGGCCCGCAAGCCGCATTTGACAGATCGCTTGGTTTATTATCCCAGCTCGAACAGCATTGTAGATTACAATAGCAGCAACAATCTTGATTATGTGGGCTACAAAAGTGAGCGAATGGAGCAGTCAACGCTACCGATAACAGAACCGATAACACAAACGATAACAAGTGCTGCTGCTGCTGCACACAAAACACCTAAAGTGTGGAATAAATTGAGCAATTTATTGCCCGATAATCTAAAAGTAAAGCGTTCCATGCGCTACCAACGCTCCCAATCCTTGCCCGGTCATGATGCGGATGTGGATGCGGATGCGGATGTGGATGCGAATGTGAGGCGTTCAATGGGCAAACAGCTGCAAATTCGTGGCCAGGCCAATTCTTATCCGTTGGTCGCCAGCAAGAAGACGGTAACAACAAAAACAACAGCGATAACTGCACAACCTGCGCGTCACTTGGAGTTATCGAAACGTATACAGAAATTGCCGCAGCGTCTCATACAACGTGCTGCATCGCAACGTACCGTTGAACCAGTTCCGGGTCGCAAGAAACGTTCATTTTCGCACAAAATGAACAGTTTGATGCAAAAGGCGAAAACTTATCGACGGCACAGTTTTGGCTTGCGTCACGAATCGAGCAGCTCGGAGCCCGATAACGATAACGATAATGAGCGGGAGCTGGAGCAGGAGCAGCATGATATGTGTAAATCCGATAATGATGAGGATTATGTGGATGATTACATATTAAATACAATTGAGGATAAGGAGAGTTATCGGCGCAGTAATCAGAAGAATAATCAGAATTTATTTGCTGTCGTTGGCAATTTGAGGCGAACACAAAATGGCAGCGATGTACAGCAATTTGAGCACTTTGAGCGTCTTCAGCAATTTGAGGACCTTCATAAATTCGAGCAAGTACCGAAAATATTTGTTGGTAGTAATGAAATTGCTGAGTCATCGCAATTGGGAACTGCTGACAGCTCTACCTCAGAATCGGGCGCAGTATATGCAGCAACCTCTGCAAGCTCAGTACTACCAGATCCATTAGCTGTACCCTCGTGCTCTGCCGACCTATCTGCTCTACCAACCCAAGCAAGCCCAGCAAACCTATCAACTCTATGCTCCATATCCGCAGCCGTACCCTCTTGCTCTGCTTCTATTCTAGCAAACCAAGCTACCCTATCAACACTACCAGTTAGCTTAGCTCCATTAACTTTACCCCATTTATTGACACTAGCTTCTGCATCTCCTCTACCAATCCAAGGAACCCTATCAACTCTCCCCTCTGCCGTACCTTCTGACTCAGCTACCCCATCAACCTTACCCTCTTTCGCTGCCTCAACTGTGCCCACTCTATCAGCTCTAACCTCTGACACTACTTCTGCCTCTGCTCTGCCCACCCTAATGACGCAACCCTCTCCAGCAGTGTCACCCCTACCAGCCTCACTCTCAGCGCTACATCCTTGCGAAGCCAGCACGCACTCGCATTTAAATGGTTTATCGCAATATCGTTCTGGTATTTGGGCCAACCAACAACAACAACAGCAGCAATCGTTGGACATACCAGGAGCACTTTTTAGTCGAGAGGACGACGACAATCGCAGTCAGCATTCGGCGAGGACCTTCTCATCATCGCGGCGCCAAAGCACCGAGGACAGCATCGATACGGATGATGAATATTTCTGCTACGAGCTAAGACAATTGGAGGAACTGGAGCAGCAGAGCAGAGAGGAACGGGAGCAGGAGCAGGAGCAGGAGCAGGAGCAAAATGAGGTGCTCTTCTCCCAAATCGATGGACTCAATTCGTGGCCCAGCTCCGAATATTTACCCGACGAAGCTGTCAAGCTGAAAATGTCGCAGGTGCTCAAGGAACTGTTGAGCTGTGTGCCCAAAGTGGAAGCCGAAACGGAAACGGCCAGCTCTGCCAGCTCCAAGCCTAGTCCGCTCGAGCAGGGATTAAATACGCCAAGCAGGCAGCAAAAATCACAGAAATTGCTGCGGGTCGCCGATATGCACAGCGCTTGGCAGGATGTCAACAATGAGTATCAACTGGCGAGCAGCGAAAATGAGTATTCACCGGGGGAGGAGCGGGAGCAGGAGCAGGAGCGGGAACGGGCGCAGGAGCGGGAGCAAAGATTTAGCAGAAAGAAAAAAAGAGTGCGAAACAGCAAAAGTTATCATAATAAATGTGAACTAAAAGATTTGCCAACTGGTTCATCGAGTTCAGCATACACCTCTGAAGAGGAGACCGAGGAACAGGAGAAGCACGAGCAGCAAGCATATAAAAAAAAGGGAGAGCAAAAATTTGAACAACTTTCGATGGAATCGGATAATGAGCAGAAATCGTCATCAAGTGGAGCTACTTCGGGTCCAGATACGCCAGCAGCGCTTAGCGATGAGCTGGAATTAGATGAGGAGCAGCTGGGGGAGCAAGAGGAGCAGAAGCTAGAACAGCTGGAGCAAGAGCAAGAGCAAAAGGAACAGCAACAGGATAACGAAGTGCCCAAAAAGCAACCATGCACACAAAATGCAACTCTGCCCCAGGCAGTGTTGCCAACGCAAGCAACGACAGCATTGCCAGCTGAGGTAGAGCAAACAATGGCACCAAATTCAAATGCAAATCGCCCATTTAAATTGATTAGTCAAGATTCAAGTGTAGATGTTTCGCAAACGGGCGGTGTAAATGGGGGCGTGGCTGGCAATTTGGGCAGCAGCAAGTGGAAATTGCTGAAAACACTCAAAGAGCGCAAAATTGAGGAGAAAAACAATCAGGATAAAATGAAGGAAGAGGAATTGGCTAAGGACAAGGAAAAGGTAAACATAACGAGTAACGAGTAAAAGAAACGAGTATGAGTAAAAATTAGAGTAGAAATATGATTAAAAATATGACAACGATTACTCCAGGATCGTTGACTAAAAGCACTATTATTATAATTCAATTCTTTTAACGCATGCAAATGATATATATAAATAGTTCTGTTCTGTAAGCATATACATTTTTTATATATAAACTCAATTAATATTTTAAAATTATACATATATATTATTATAAATTATAAACTCTATTAGCGCATAAAAGTTATATTTTATATATATATATATATATATATATATATATATATATATATATATATATATATATATATATATATATATACATTTTTTTTTTTTGGAAATTATAAGTTAATAATATTTAAATTTGGATTTTTGCAGAATGGCACGGCAACTGGCGACGTGGGTCTGCGCTCGAATGGGCATCCGGGCGACAATCCGTTCTATAGCAATATCGACAGCATGCCCGACATTCGACCCAGGCGTAAATCCATTCCCCTTGTCTCCGAGTTGGTAAGTTTGACGCTTCATTTAAGCTTCGAGTGCCCGAGATTCTACTCAGACAAATTGACTTTATTTTCGCTAAAAAAAACTATCAATTCCCCTGAATTTTCTATCTGTAAATCAGAGAATTAATTTTAATTCAGTTCGACATAAATATAATTATTATTTATTTATCAGTCGACCCAAACAAATACGACAAAATTGGAAAAATTTATAGTTACCGTTAATTAAAATAATACGATAAATATTTGAATTCAAATTGACCTTTTAAGGCCTACTCTTAAAATGTATTTAATTTGAATTGAAAATAAATAAATAATTTAAATAAAAAATCAAATTTAATTGTTAAATTTCAATTAAAAAAATAAACATATTTTAAGAGTTCTTGAAAATGAAAATTACCTTCTTGTCGTTAAATTTAAACGTAAAAATTCATTAAATTAAAAACGACATTTTTCTCGGTCAGAAAAAATAAGCAGAAATAGGAGCGAAAATAAATTGAAGCGTCTAACGGTCTCGGGCACTACCGTGTGCTGAATACACATTAAACTTAAATCCCTATCCCAAACCCGAACCCAACACAAACACGAGCACACACAACAGGCAAACACATGCATATGTAACCAATCGGAGAGCGCACAAGCAGATAGAGAGAGATAGAGAGAATGAAAGAGCTTAATAAAAGTGCGCAGTGGTATTGGTGAGCGAGATCAGTTCGTTCTCTCAGCGGCGCTCTCTGATTGCATATGTTGTGTGTGAGCAAAATACAACACAATATTGAATACAACTTATTTGTGTGTGTTTTTTTTCGTGTTTTTCTTTTGTACAACGAAAAATGAAAAATGATTTAAATGTGGACGACAGGTGCTCAAGGTATTATCGAACGCTTATCGATTTCTCAATTTCAATTTCGACTATTTCAATTTCACCTTAGTCTCACAATTCTATGTAAAATGTTGAACTAATTTATATATGCATAATAATACCTTTAATTAGTATTTTGTAATGTGCAACATTTCGTTTATTTTTTACGAGAGACACCACAAAATAGTTTGTACTGTTAGCAAAGCTACAAGTGTTTTTGAAAATTCGTATTTTTTTTAACTTTAGCAAGAAATTCAAAATAACGTTTATATTTATTGAGTCATTTCCTGATTGTTATGACATGTTAATTCATATTCATTTACTAATTGCTTTGAGAATTCATATTTTAATTGGTACAAAGCATATAAATAAATTAATTGTATTTTATTTTTTAATTGTATATTAATTGGGGCAAATTAAATAAATCAATTAACTGTAGTTTTCTTTTTTGTTGCTTTATTTAGATCAAAATTTAATTACAAAAGTATTTAGGTCCGATAAGAGTCCAAAGAACCTTAATTATTTTTTAACTTACACTCGTGTTTATTTTTTACTTAACTGCTAGCATTGTTAAATACTATGTTTAAGTGTTGATCACAAGATGTGTTTGCTTCTACATAAATACGTATGTTGCCTTAATATGTATTCTCTCTCTCTTTTATTGATGACAATTTGTTACTGCGTCGCTTTTACATACTGTTTAAATTATTATTCCTTTAATTTTTTGTAATTTCAGTTTGTTTTGCTAATAGTTTAAGGCTTTGGCTATCGTAGGTTATCGATAACAATAAAATCTTTGCTAAAATCTATGCAACAGACAAAAGCTAAATTTTTTATTGGCTCATTGTTTAAAGCTCAAAGAATTAATAAATAAATAAAAGTATAAATAAATATATAAGAATCGGAGTGCAGAATAAATAAATAGAAATTCAAATATAAAATAAATAAATGCAGAATTACTAAATAAATGAATGAAAAAAAAATATAAATATATATATATATATATATATATATATATATATATATTGTTATATAAAAATCTACTCTTGTCTGTTATATATATTTTTCCTAATTTTATTGGACACAAGTCTTTCGAAAAGTTGTTATCGCATTTCAATTAATCGATTAACAGTAAGTTGCATAAAAACATAAATATTTATAAATATAACTAGTTTAATATTTGCACACATTTCTTACAATTGATTGGTTAGATTTCTATCACATAGTGAATTTTAATTGCATTTCTATAATAAATTATTCATGTTTTGCTTGCATTTCGCATTAATGACGTAATTAAATGCAAGCTCAATTTACGATTTGAGTTTACGTTTGACTTGCTAAGTAGTTTACGCGAGCAGCGACATTATGCGTTTCGCTCTTGGTTTGTTAATTTTTGGCCTTGTGCTTTTTATAGACAATGGCGGCGACAAAGCGCAACGCTGGATTGACGTCAGCAGTCCCGCGAGCGACGCTCAACGACGAGGAATTGGTGAGCGAAAGAGATATAAAAGATAGATAATAAAATCTTGCAATGATTAAATGTGTGTGTTTGTGTAGAAAATGCATGTGTATAAGAAAGCGCTGCAGGCGCTGATATACCCAATATCGTCAACGACGCCGCACAATTTTGTGCTTTGGACGGCGACATCGCCAACATATTGCTATGAATGCGAAGGGCTGTTGTGGGGTATAGCGCGGCAGGGTGTGCGCTGCACCGAGTGCGGCGTCAAATGTCATGAGAAGTGCAAAGATCTGCTAAACGCCGACTGCCTGCAACGTAAGTGCAATAAGTCAGAAACATATCAGCTGTCAATCATGATCATTTGTTCGCAGGCGCTGCGGAGAAGAGTTCGAAACATGGCGCCGAGGACAAAGCGAATTCGATAATCACAGCGATGAAGGAACGCATGAAACAGCGCGAGCGCGAAAAGCCCGAAATTTTCGAATTGATCAGGTAACGAGTGTGTGTGAGTTCGAAACATACATGTGTGTGCAGCAGGCTGGTGCGAAGAGAGTGTGATATGTGTACGCGTGTGTGTTTGTGTGTGTGTGCGTGTGTGTGTGTGTGTGTGTGTGTATGTGTGTGTGTGTGCTAGAGAGCCTCGCCTTTAACTTTGTATATCGTAGAGCCGTATTCAGCATTGAGGAGAAAAGCCATACGGGTCACATGAAGGCCGTTAAGCAAAGCGTTCTGGACGGCACCAGTAAATGGTCGGCAAAAATTGCGATAACAGGTTTGCAACTGCATACGATATACGATATTTGTGTGATTTATATTTAAACTAATCAACATTTAACATGTATGTATTATTGATAATCATTATTATTATTATGAATGTATTTTCGATTTTCAATGTTTTCGTCATCAAATCAATGTCATATATGTATATATATGTTTTCGCATATATATATGGATGTGTTTGTGTGTGTGAATGGTTTGTATGTGTGCATGTGTGAATGCTTGTCTCTCGACTCTTATGTATGTACACACAAATATACAGGTATCAACATACCAATGCATAGATACACTTAACAGCCAGTTTACAGTTACAAAATCCAAGCTTAACATTAACCTTATCATAATTCGTTTATTTTGCTGTACATATAAAAACGTGTACCAAATGTAGCAATTTATTGTACTTAGGAATAGTCAGCATACACTCTGCGTCACTTGAATGGGGTAAGCCTCTTAAATCTGTTCTCAGACTAATGCATATGTATTTTAAATTAAATTAAAATTTATGCAGATTAAATTAATTTAATAATTAAATATTAACAAAAATAGTGATTAACTAATACATAAAAGAGGAAATTTTTTGATAAAAAAAAGAGATGTTTAATGTTTTATTCAGGTGGCGAGAAGTGTACAAAGAATTACACTATAAAATCTAGAATCTATACTCTAGTAAATACAATGGTTATATTTAGATAGGTAATATAATTTATAATGTACTAATCGATATTTATCGATAAGTTAATGATGGAAATTGAAATGAGCAATTGTTTCAGAGCTGCTGCTCTATTCTAATAATAAATACAAAGTGAGAGAGAAAGAAAGTGGAATCGATATTTATTGATAACCGATGGATGATTGCTAGCGCACCAGCCCCAAATGAAAATACAACTTTAGCTTTAAGTTATCGTATTGGTTGCAGTACACAAATCGAATCGAATACAAAAACAATACACGCAATACGTATTTAGCTACTATATATCAT
This sequence comes from Drosophila quasianomalipes, assembly GCA_035043665.1. Lineage (NCBI taxonomy): Eukaryota > Metazoa > Arthropoda > Insecta > Diptera > Drosophilidae > Drosophila > Drosophila quasianomalipes. The sequence goes on along the minus strand of JAWNMU010000653.1, from coordinate 11,138 downwards.
ATATATCATACATATATATATATATATATATATATATATATATATCCATATATCTGCAAATATCTGCAATTCAATTCAAGGATGACATTCGGTGTGGATCCAGATACACACATAGATTCATTAGAACAGGCTGAGCACGCAACTGTTGAGGGAACATCTAAATGGTCATGCAAACTAACAATTACAGGTACACGGGCTACTACTATTATTATTATTATTGTTATTACTATTATTATTATTATTATTATTATTATTATTATTATTATTATTATTATAATTATTATTAATATTATTATTATTTTGATAACACCTATGAATACCCTGTACCGCTAGACAGGTCTCTAAAATATGTCCGCGATCGAGTTTGTCTGTCTCAAATTGGTAATATATTTATTCCCCGATAAATATTTATTCGTTTTTAATGTAAATTTAAAGATTACATTTTATTTGTAATTTAATTAATTAATTAAATTATTATTTAAAAAAATATATAATTTAAATTTAAATATTACATTTTATTTTTAATTTGATTTATGCTCTATTTATTATATTTTTCGTTAAATACATAAAAACATTGTTAACACACTTTTATTTTTAAAAATTAATTTAAATAATTATTTTTTAAATTTAAATATCAAATTTTATTTTGAATTGAATTTAATTTATGTTCTACTTTTTGTAGACAACATTTCAATAATAAATAAATAAATAGATTATAGCAATAGATAGTTTACAGAACTCTTATAAATCTTATAACTATTTTTTATTTTTTTGGTTTAAATTTAAAATTTTAGTTTTAATTGTTTGTAATCTGTTTTTTACTTATTGTATATTTTTATATTAAAATAAATAAATACATGTTAGACCTCTATTTTGAGCTGAGTACGAGGGTACTCGGCTCGTCGATCGTAACCTACGACTTTGTAACTTTGATACTTGTATATGTATTTTATATATTTTTAATTTTAATTTTTAGTTTTTATTTAGTTTTTTTTTTTTTGTAGCGGGTTTTCAAATGCTTCGATTTTGCCACTTTAACTACACGATATAGTAGTATATTCACATAAATTCCGAACTGGATTGCCCCAAAAGCATGAGTTCTAATATATACATTTATCGATATCGATATTGCATATCGATGAGCATACAACTGCGCAATTAATATTTCGGTTTTGAACCAAATCCACAACTCAAAATTACGTCAATCTGAATAATTTAAGCATGTCAGCTTTTTCTTACCCCCCCCCCCCCCTCTTGGAGAATATATATCTCTGCTCAAAAATAAATCTATCTAGAATCTACCCCTTAAAAACATCCACTTGAGTGTGGGCTCAGATACTATCGACTAACTTTGCTTTTGTAAATATTTTCATAAACACACAAAAAAAAACTTTTTTTTTTGCAAATAATTTATGTGAATAATACAAACTTGATTTTCTTTCTTATATTACACACACACACACACGCCCACACATGCGCACTTTTCCAGGCAACAATACTCTGTTTAAGACTAAAACATCTTAAGAAAATCACCTTAAATCATTATTGACACACAAAATGGTTTAAATGCCTCCCTTTCAGATGTTTCTGTACATAGTTACGCATACAAAATTCCTCGTCTTTGGATCGATAACAAGTGCAATCGCTCCCCGATAAACACATCTATCAATATGTGTAAAACAATGCAATTATTAAATTATATAAATATGAATAATAATTAATAAAAGTATATAAGAACAAGCATAAAGTTAGTCAAATGCAAATGATTCTTATTATTATACATACTATTATTATATATATATATATATATATACATATATATATATATATATATATGATAGACATGATGGATATTTATTAATTTTAAATTTAATTTTTTAAATTATTAATTATTTCTTTTTTCACTGGCATACATCTATTAGTAGTATATTTCTTTAATTTATATATTTTTTATGTTTATTTATTTCATATATTTCACATATATTTTCTATATATATATAGAAAAATTTATGAATTCTTTCTGGTATTTTTTTTAAACATTAAATATACATTATTAAATATAAATATTCAAAACAATAAATATAAATATTAAAATATATTATTGTTATATTTCTTTTATTTATATATTTTTTAATATTCATTCGTTATAGGAAAATAGATGCATTTTTCTGGTAGTTTTATTTTTATTATTTAATATTATTCTTAATAAATATTAAAAAACAATAAATATTAAAATGATGTCGGCAATAGTCGTACAGATTATGGCGTTCCCACTTGTTAAATCTAATAAATATAAATATTTGATACCACTTTGTATATACTATGAGTAAAACTTTTAAAACTTTATTTTCCATTCACTGAGAAAAAATGGAGAGTTTGCCCAATTACTTAAGTGTATTCACATTGCCAGTCGGTCGAAATATAACTTATGTGTGTCGCTCTGTGGATCGTATAACAGTATAACAATAGAACACATGTCCATAAAACACCATAAATATGACATTAAAAATTCACTTCTTTGTTTTCGCTTCACTATTGTAATTTAGTATTGTAATCGTAATTAAACCTATACTAATTCTAATACCTACTCTTATACTTGTATTTATACTAATCTTATACTTGTACCTATGACTAAACTAATACTTGTATTGTTGCTGCAATTCTTCTTCTGCTTCTTCTGTCTTCACTAAATGTTGTCTCGTTTTTCTCTTTCTCTGGTTCCACATTAATTCTACGATTTTTCTGACGTTTCTTTCTTCTTCTTCTCCTCTTCTCTTCTTTTCCTATTTTGCCTTTGAGCTCTTCCAAAATGCTCTCCAATCCTTTATTGGAGTTGTGTTTCTCTCCCTTCTTTCTCTCGGAAAATTCCATTGGGTTCTTAAATAAATTAAATACAACATTTTTTCACTTAATATATAGTTTTTTTTTAGTAAATTTATTGCCCAATCAGGTTGACAATTAAATAAAAACCTAAACTTTATTTGGGACTTAATTATAGATGAAAATTAAATAGTTAAAAAATTGTAGCTGAGATAGGAATTAAATAAAAACGAGTTTCAATAGTAAATTGCAGATAGAAATTAAATAAAAACCTATTTCACTTTCTATATTTTAAATTCCTCGTCCGTTCTCAACATAATTGACCAACTAATATGTTATTAACTTTATAATACTTGAATATTAATTGTAATAAAAATATATAAAATTTAAATATATATATATATATATATATATATGGACACATCAAATATAAATTTGTAATAATATAAATATATTATGGAAATAAAATTCTTATCAATTTTAAAAAAATATCCCAAAAATTACAAGAGCTGAAGCTGTCGTCTCTTTAAAGCTAATATGTTTGTGTAGTAGTCAGCATATGCCAAGGCACAGAAACACAAACACGCTCAACTGTTCTTCTCTTTTACTTTACTCTTTACTTACTCTACTTACTTTCTATAAATAATTTGTATATATCACAAATAAAATAGCCCCTTGTTAATGTGTTTTAAGCTTCAAATACAAGCTTCAAACGCGCACAGCAGAGAGCTTTAGCAATCGAATATGTTGTTGTTGGCTGTTGAACGGAGCTAGAGCCTGGACACGTATAGCCTAGAGCTTTTTGTTAGGCTTTTCAGCTTTTCTATTGCAGCTGGCTGCTAAGCACACGTAACAAATACAACAACATCATTTAATGTTAACTTGCACGTTTCGAGGAAACTTTTGGTTGATTTTTAAGCTGGTTTTATGATTATTATTATTATTATAATTGTTTAGTTTTAATGTGTGCGTGTTTTGTGTGTGTGTGCTATTTAATTTGTTAATTGTCCACTTTTTGTACTGTGAATGCATAAATGTGTTTTTCTGTGTATATATATCCATATATAAATAATTAATTAACCAACTAATTTTCACACGATATTTGTGCCGTTGCAATTTAAATTTAGCTTACACACCACGTAGTAAATGTGTCAATCAGTCAATCAATCAATCTAACTGATCTGAACTGATTCCCAACTCTTATTGCGAGCCGAGTTTCTTTAATTAAAAACCAAAAAACTTCCGTTTTTTCTCTTCTTCTTTCTCCCTTGATAAACAAAACTGAACAACAACAAAACGAAAAACAAATCGAATAAAAAAACCCAATTGGAATTGTATAACAATTACAACAAAAATCGCTCTCATAACATTTATGTTCGTTTCAAACCTCAACGCAAAAACCCACAAACAAAAAAATGCGCACACCAAACAAAAATAAATTTACACCCAAAACAAAAAATCTGCACACATAAAAAATAAAACGTGCACACAAAAATTAATTATTAATTAACATTCACTCAACACAATAAAATTGCATTCAAAAAATACACTCATACCTGAACAAAAATAACGCACCCAAAAAATACAACTGCACAAATTAAAAATATACACTTTCTCTTTGGGGGTTCTGGGTTTTGAAACGAATAAAAAAACGAAAAACAAAAATCGCAAAAAAAAAAAAACAAAAACTCAACAAAATTCGAATTCGAATTGGAAATCGAAATTCGATGTGTGCAGTGATTTGTGCTCAAGGCCTGATAGCGAAGGATAAAAGCGGTACGAGTGATCCATATGTGACGGTGCAGGTTAGCAAGGTGAAAAAGAGAACGCGCACAATGCCCCAGGAGCTAAACCCTGTGTGGAACGAGAAGTTTCACTTGTGAGTATTTTCCCCACTACTAATTGTACCACTACCATTACTACTACTACTACAACCAACACCACTACTACTACAATTCCTATTCCTAACAATTCTACTACTATTCCAACTACTACTTGTTTTCGCCGTTGTGTTGTGTCCCCTACCAACCGACCAATCACAGATTGTCTAACTGTATTTTGTACACAACTAAAGTTCTACAACTTTCACCTAAGTTCTACGCACTTTCGCTACTACTTAATCTACTACTACTTTTGTCTATTTGTAAATAATTAGCTTCATTTATATTTATCAATCCATTTCGGTTGCTTGGTTATGTATGAGAGCCAACAACTTGTTTTGTTTGTCTTCTTGTCGCCTTTGTCGTTATTCGTGGGCTCTATCGCTCTCTCGCTCTCTTCTTCTTAGAACGCATCGATTGATTGCACTCAGCGAGAGAAAGAGCTTGGGCTTTGGGCGAGCAGAGCTTTTGCTAGCGAAGCTGCCCGTTACAAAAGTTCCTCCATTACTCACTGCTACAAAACCTCAATTTGAAGCTGCTCGTTTTGATAATTGCTGTATCTGTAACAGCTGCTTTACTTTCTACACTCAGAAAAAAAAAATTTCATGAAGACTAGACCAATTTTCGGGACTTTCGCAATAATTTCTAAAAATGTAAAAATTCCTGAACAATATTAATAATAATAATAAAAACGAAGTCCTAAAATTAGCAAAGCTGATTTTCTATTTTATTATTATCTATTACTGAGAAAAGCTTTTCTGAATCGCATTTCTGAAGAAAGAAAAGCATTTCAAAAATGCAAAATTAATCAACGTGGTTGCAAAATTCGCAAAGTTAGAAGAATTCTCTGCTATTTTATAGAAATGTTTCCAGAACTAATATTTTCTAAAAAGTAGAAGAATTCTTATTTAAAGAAAACTCTCTAAAATTCAAGAATAAGTCATAAAGATTAAGCTTTCCACTCCACTGCTTTGCTAGAGTTTAGAAAATGAAGAGAGAAAACCGAAGCAAATTAAAAGTAGGTATAAGTGCGAACTGCGAGAACTCAGAGTATTCATTTATTATTATTATTATTATTATTATACCTCAAATTAAATATGATTTTGATTTTATAAATGAGCGTAATAATTTTGTATTTTATTTTGTATGTGTGTGTATGTGAAACAAATTTAATAATTAGCGATAGAATTTAATGCTTAAAATGCATATGTACATTATTATTAATATTATTATGGGGGGAGCTTTAGAGCTAGATTTATTGAATGAGCCCAATTCTTGCATGAAACCTTGGCTGAGTTTTGAGAAACAATTCCCTGGGATTGCCACACAACGTCTGATGGGCAAGTAAATATTGCGAGGTATTTTTAAATACACATTTGTTTGTATTCCTTTCAAATCAAATATAATTATAAAATAGACAAAAAATGCACAAAACTCTTAATTCATTAATTATCGAGTCTAATTTATTAACTTATGTCCATGCATGTCATATATATATATATATATATACGGCATTTCTAGGGTTGCCAATATGCCACACTGTTTGAAATTGAATACTAAATATCTTTTTATATATATATACGCTATATGTACAAATATATAATCAGTGAGTGCCACAATTCTTCGGATCGCATCAAAGTTCGGGTTTGGGATGAGGATAATGATTTGAAATCGAAATTGCGCCAGAAATTGACACGCGAATCGGATGATTTTCTGGGTCAAACCATTATTGAAGTCCGTACGCTGTCCGGCGAGATGGATGTGTGGTATAATCTGGAGAAGCGTACGGATAAATCGGCCGTATCCGGCGCCATTCGTTTGCACATCTCCGTCGAGATCAAGGGCGAGGAGAAGGTGGCACCCTATCACGTGCAGTACACCTGCCTCCACGAGAACCTCTTCCACTACCTCTGCGAGGAGAACTGCGGCATGGTAAGATACAGGGCACCCGGCCCCTACGGGGGCATTATTTCTTATGAATGGGGAACATTTATTTATTATTATTATTTATTGTTTAGTATTCCCACTATAAATAGTTAGTAAATCTCTTTAATATATATACATATTTTTATACTTTTTTTTTAATTGAAACGCAAAAGTAACATAAAGTAACGAATAATTATAATTATTATTATTTGTTGTTTATTATTTATTTTTATTTATAATATTATTATCATTATTATTATTTTTATTATTATTTTTACTATTATTATTATTATTTATCATTTATTATTATTACCAAAATGCTGCATTAATTTTTTACATTCATTTTCTGCCTTTATCATAAAATTAAACTTGTTTAATTTAATTTTAATTCAATTTTTTATTTGTCTAATTTTGTTTTTTTCCTATGTGTTGGACCATTTTGCATTTAAATACCCCCGAAATCTTATAAATATTTCTTATTTTTAAATTTTTATATAATTTTAAACTTTTGTTTGTATTTTTGATGCATTTTTTGTGTCGACTGACTTGAGTTGACATTAATTAAATAAATAAATAAATAAATGCCTTAAAAAAACTGCATAAAATGATACTTTTTTATATATTTATATTTATAATTTTCAAAATTATTAAGTGCATATATGCCAAAATGTGGTTATTACTTTATTTAAGTTATTTTTTTAATTTCAATGCAATTTAAATAAGTGGAAAACTTTAAATAAAATCACGTTTTTTTTAAAGTATTTTTCAGCTATTTAAAACGTATTTATCAATTACAAATTACTTAAAATACAAACGGAAAAAGTCAGCTATTGTTGAAAGAGTGTTGCTATTATTTTAGCCGCAAGTGTATTATCTATATATATATTATTTTAATTGACAGGTCAAGCTGCCCACGCAAAAAGGTGACGATGCATGGAAGCTGTACTTTGACGAGATTCCCGAGGAGATTGTGGACGAGTTCTCGATGCGATATGGCATAGAGAATATATATCAGGCGATGACCCATTTCCACTGTCTGTCGGCGAAATATCTGTGTCCCGGCGTGCCGGCTGTGATGAGCACCCTGTTGGCCAACATAAATGCCTATTATGCGCATACGACTGCCTCCTCGGCTGTGTCGGCCAGCGATCGATTTGCGGCCAGCAATTTTGGAGTACGTATTACCCATGTTTAACCTCAGCTACCTATCCAGTGTTCTAGTATTTCTCTCTACGCTGGCAATTTGTTTCGTTTGCTTAAATATATTGCCTATCGATAAATATCGATATACCAAGCCATAACATAAAATCACTTATCATTTACTTATCAGCTATAGTTTATAGTTTCTCCGAGGTCAACAAGTATAAATATTAAATGCTCTATATCTCAAAGTATATCGATAAAAATCGATAGCTTATTAAATCAATAGCAGCTTTTCAATATTTTAATTAACTTTTGCAGAAGGAAAAGTTTGTCAAGTTGCTGGATCAGCTGCATAACTCGCTGCGCATCGATCTATCGATGTATCGGAATAATTTTCCCGCATCCAGTCAGGAGAAACTCATGGATCTCAAGTCAACTGTTGACCTATTGACCTCCATAACATTCTTCCGCATGAAGGTGAGTGATGGCGCATGTATAGATGTTAAATAATCGATTTATCGAATAGGTTCAAGAACTATCGAGTCCACCGAGAGCGAGCACGGTTGTCAAGGATTGCGTCAAAGCCTGTCTTAGATCCACTTATCAATTCCTATTCGAGAACTGCTACGAGCTCTACAACAGGGAGTTTCAGGTACGCAATTACATGTAATCACTTTGAATTACTTGCAATTACTTCGCTCGCAGGTTGATCCAAACGAAGCCAAACGCGATACGGACGACCACGGACCAAAGCTGGACAGCGTCGACTTCTGGCACAAGCTGATCGCTCTCATCGTATCCGTGATCGATGAGGACAAGAACAGTTACGGCACCGTCCTGAATCAATTCCCACAAGAACTGAATATCGGACAGGTACTTATATAACTATATTCTATTATATATTATTATATTCATTTTTATTTAATTTCATATTTTAATAGCAATTTAAAAACGAATAAGATATATTTTTATAATTTGCTTATATTTTCTTTTTTATTATATTTTAATATCTATATATTATTTTATATTATATTATATTATTTATAACTATATATTATAAAACGTTTTTTTAAATTTAATGTTTTATTTGAATTAAGAATTTTTATTTTTTTTAATATTTTAATTTTAATTTAACTTTAACTTATGGAGGTAATCCTAAACAATATATATTAAAAATCCATATTTGAAAGAATTGCAAAAAAAAATGCAAACATACACATACGCACATAGCGGCGCTCAGCGCACGAATTCGAACAAGAACCCGAACTTCGAATTAGGCGCAAGCGAACAACAAACACGAACACGAACACGAAGGTGATGCCGAGAGCTTTTAATATTTTTTTCGTTTTTAGTTATCGGCTGCGACGATGTGGGGCTTGTTCGCCGTGGACATGAAGTACGCATTGGAGGAACATGAGCAGCATCGCTTGTGCAAATCATCGGCCTACATGAATCTGCACTTTCGTGTCAAATGGCTGTACAGCAATTACGTGAAAGAGGTGCCACCCTACAAGGGAGCGGTGCCCGAATATCCCGCCTGGTTCGAGCCCTTCGTCATGCAGTGGCTCAACGAGAACGACGATGTCTCCCTCGAATATCTGCACGGTGCTTTCAATCGTGACAAAAAGGATGGGGTAAGCTCAAAATAAAATACAGTTATATGCTATATATTTATATTTGTGTATTTATCTATATATATATTTATATAGTTGTGCATTTACTTATTTATTTATTTTAATACCTATATACAGTGTCTCACACATATTTCAGGCAGTGTCTAGCAAAAATTTTAAAGTGCTATAAAGTTTAAACAAAGAAACAAACGCAAATGTTTAAATGCCAATTTGTTGCATGTTATATCACGTTTGAAAAATAAATTTTAGTTTTTATGAAAATATTAATTAATTAATTAAAATTAGTCAAAAACTGAAAAAATATCCAAAATACATGTCAACACTTATTTCAAACAGTCTTGAAAAAGTAACATATTTGCCGTATAAAAGCTTAAATAAGGATGTTAATACTTAGTATGATATCCTTTAGCCTTAACAACTTCCCTTAACCTATTATTTATGGAAGATACCAGCTTCCGGGTAGTTTCTGGACTGTTTTTGCTCCACTCATCCAGCAGAGCATTCTTGAGATCGGATCTGTGATTCCTGATGTTATTTTCCAGCAGAGCCCACAAATTTTCAATAACATTTAAACCTGGAGACTGGGCCAATGGAATTATCATGTGGGGGCAGTTCCAGATAAGCCAGGACTGTACTAATCTGGACTTACGCTTGGTTGTTGTCCTGGTCGTTGGCCTGGTAGAACCGGAAAGTACGTCGGATTCCTAGCTTCTCGGCACTTTGGAGTAAATTTTCCTTTAATATATTGAGGTACACATTCTTGTCCATTATTGTTTCAGTGGACACCAAATTTCGGACGCCGGCTGTCGAGATACATGCCCATACCAGGACACTTCCTCGCTGTGCTTGACTGCTGCCTTTAGGTTTTTGGGACTCAACTCAGTATTGGACTGTCGCCACACATAATTCCGTCCGTCCGAGCCAAAAATGTTGAATTTGGACTCATATGCACATATGACTGTGTTCCAGAACTCCAAATCCTTGTCCAAGTGGGTTTTGGCGAACGTCATCCTAGTCCCTTTATTTTTCGCGCTTATAAAGGACTTCTTCCGTGGTACTCGGGCATGAAAGTCATGGTTGCGCAGAACCTGGCGCACAGTTTCCACACTGCACTTTTTCCCCATTTCATCCTCCACCTGTTGAGTCAGTTTTGGAGCCGATAGCCTGGGATTTTCCCCTATTTTCCTGATGATCCTCCGCTCATCCTGTTCGGTGAAAATCTAGTTTGGTGCAATTCTGCCCTTGTCCTCTATCCGATTTTCGTCAACGAAGCGCCGAATGATGTAATATACAGTTGACTTGCTTAGGTTGACCATTTTAGCTATTCGGCGTTGTGAATATCCGATCTTGAAGTGTTCCAGGATGAGATTCCGCTGTTCAATGGTAGTCCGTTTGCCCATAGTCCTTGTTGGCTGATTGCACCCAGGATGCAGGATATAACTAATCTGACTACGAAGGATTGGTCTATTTATACCGAAAATAATCAACCTGACGTAAAAAATCCGGGTTTTATGGCACCCAGGTGTCCATAATGCCACTGTTGGAATTAAGAAGTGACCATAAATTAAGGTACTTTTTACATAACCCGACCTAGCGGGTGGGAAACCCCCAGTTTATTGGGGTCATATATTCATTTTGGTGGTAAATATATGTACCTGCCATCGGTCTTTGGAATTTTTGAAAAATAATGTATAATTAGTTTATGGCACGCATTTAAAATTTTTGCTAGACACTG
>JAWNMU010000650.1:0-57669 GCA_035043665.1 Drosophila quasianomalipes | reverse complement strand
GGAAACATTGTGCCTTATATATTGTGGTTGGAAAAAATTACTAGACAAACATGCTTATCAACTTAACAAGATGTTTTGACAAGTATCTAAGGTAGGTGTAACTCTGCATTCACTGTAAAGCATACATGCCAATACAGTGCAGCTGATATCCACAGTGCTTACTGCTTTGTACTCCGTCACCTTGGATTTCACTGACCAATTCTTGTGAATCACTTTATTTCTAACAGTAGCCAATTCATGTCCATTAGCAAGGAGAATCACAGTAGTGAGCAGCTGAGCTGCACTGGAGAGCTCAAACAGCGCCCTGCCCAGTTGCTGGCTGCTGTGCGATCCAGAGAACACAGATGTCAACGAGAAGATGTTCTGCTACGTAGCTTTCAAAAATCCTAACCACGCTCACTGTTGACCAACGGTCAGGGAGGGAATTGTTATCGGAAATCATTGATGAAGAAGACGGGAAGGTGGGTGTTGCAATCGCTACAGAAGAGGATACAGGACAGACTCTTCGGCGTCCTCTCTCCCTCAGTTCCAGTCAGAGACAACCCTCCCTTGCCCTTGTTCTTTGACTTTGTTCTGATTGCTCCGGTCTCGCTCCCCTTTTTCCCTGTCCCTCCTGCTTTCCCCTTCTTTACCTCGGTGAGAACGTCCGCTGCCAACGCTCAGTTCGATGGAGCAGGCTTCCAGGGGGCTAGACCCCTTCTGCAGTTATTACGTTCTCAAATTGAAGAGAACAACCAGGACGATGTGAGGAGGAGCCACTAGACTCTGTCGTCCTGCCCTCTTTCTTCAGAAGACTCGATCTACACGGCGGAGCAAGACATTTAAATCCCGGGGAGGAGGGGAGAGTGTGTTGAGCTAGGTGTGGGAAGAGATGGTTAAGACAGACGGGACTTCAACGAATGGCTGGCTAGAACAGGCAGAGAGGGAGAGTGACGTCGGCCATCCCTACGAGATCTCTCTACCGCCCCGGTAACGATTCTATGGGAGACAAGACGCGCCTCTCTTCTTCCTCTCTTCTCCGACTACACTCTGACAGGCTCCAACTGGAAGCTCGCATTCGCCTGCTGCGCTCTCTGCGTTGACATCGGGACTACGCATCTTTCTGTCATGGGGAACCTCAATCAGTCTTCTCTCGCCCTATTCTCTCTCTCGTCCTCTCCCTGTCCTGAGATGGGCACTGGCTGTACATAGCCGAGATCATGGAGTTGTGGGTGTTGGAAATTTGGTAACTTTCCTCCTCTTCTCCCCGCCTCATCTCTATCTCTTCCCGCGCCTCGTCGACACTCTCAACGAGACCCCTGCGTCAGCGTTTAGCCTCACCTTTGTGGATGAGAATCTCGCCTCCTCACACGTCCAACTCCAACCCCAGGGCCCTTCTACCCCATCGTGATGTATCTCGTTGAGACCATTACTCTGCCGAACAGGTCGCTTTCCTCCGCCTCTTCCGCTCCCTCCCTCGTGCTTCCCTCAGAATGAGAAAGGTATGCGGGGGTGGGTTGCCCAGCATGGGGAGAGCCGAAAGGCGTGATGGGTCTTCTGCATCAATTTGAATGTCTATGAAGGCATGCACAGCTCATATCAGAATGCCTGAGACTTTCCTCCCTTCTATCAACTGTGATTCTCTGTTGCTTCCTCATACATCTCGATACCTTTGTCATGATCGACGCTTGTCAAGGCGGACGAAGCGAGAAGAAGTTTGGCGAAACGACCGCTGTGATGAGAGCAGAGAGTGGCAAGAAGACCTTGTTTTTAGCGTGAACACAGTCTTCTGGAAGAGGAGAGTCCCTCGCCGTCCGTTCTTGCACTGAGACCATGGAAACAGTCTCGTCTCTGATTGTCTGAAGACTCTTGTTCCCTCGTCGAATTTAGAGGGTCTGAGCTCATCGGGAAAGACCGCGGACTCTGCCAGGATGCACGCACTGACTTCCGCCAGGTGGAGGAGAGACTTGGCTGCACACAGACACACACACACACACACACACACACATACCGCTGCTACATAGCGACACGCATACACACATATGTGCACATACATAACATACATACACGTGCCTAAATGTCCCTCACAGTCTTTCCACTTCGTCACTAACTCTACCATTCCTGTTTCCTGCTGTTCTTGCGCTTACACTACTGTATCTCTGTCTATGTCATCTTCCCTACCTACTCCGTCTTCCCTTTATCACTGCCCTCCGTTTCCCCCTATATCTCGACCCGGTTGTCACGCTGCTGCGGCGCTGTACCACTCGATTCGATATTCCGACTGACCCTCACAGCTGCTGTTGATCTGGAATATGTGTTTCCCCTCTCTGCTTCAACGGAGTGAGCCGGGAGACAGACACGTCTTAGTATGTGCGTTCATCGATAACTACTGCTATGCCCGGGGGCGTTGGTACCTCTGCAACTTGTACCATCCCTCCTTGTTGATTCCAATGAGAGAGTGGAGCGAGGAGAGAAAGGAGGGTGAGAAATGAGACAGGAGAGAGAGAGAGAAGGAGAGAGAGAGGAGGGAGGAGAACATTGTGACGGGAGAGACTGTTGCGCGGCAGTAACTAGAAACCCTCGTGTTCTTCCGCGGGTCCCTTGCCCCTCTCTTCCAGCTGGGGCCTCGGCTTTCAGTCCCCGTCTACTCGAGAATCACGTGGTCTTGTGTCTTCGACGACCTCATTGCCTACGGTGGGAAAGCACGCTCGCTCGTTGGTTCGTGTGCGTGAGTGCACCCACCACCACTCGGAAGTGAGGAGGGGCTAGAGTGATCTCAGAGTGGGGGGAGCGGTCAGGACATCGAAACGTGCGCTTCCACCTGATCCAGCTGGAGACGGGACGAGGACGCCACAATGTTGGGCCCTCGGTGAACTGTGGAATCTCCCGCTCTTTCCGTGCTGAAAATTGCCCTTTCCTCCGACCCCAAAACATCATCCGCCGGTGCCTCCCTGAACCGTCCCTCCCCCGAGACGATGACGAGGAGGCTGAGGTCGCCGCCGCCTCATCGCGGAGGTTCTGATCTACACCCCACCCGTCGTAACAACGGAGGGGGATTAAGAAGACGCTCGTCGTGGCGGAGTCGTGTTCGTCCACTCCCCAGAACGAAAGGACCTAGTTGACCTCAACACCAAGAAGGCTCAAGACGTTCTTCTCCGGCGCACTTGCTCAGCTGAACAACTAGAAGCGCTCGTTCTGGAGACTCCCGAAACTGTTGCTCTCTTTGCTTCAAACTTGGGAAGTCTATCTCTAACTGCCTCCTTCTCCCATAACACTAATTTCTCATACTTTGATGGCCCCCTCTTCCCTCTCCCCTTATCTTTCTATCACACTGAGTTGTCTCTTTTCTTCTGGTCCTCTTCTCTTCGCTTAGTTTTATCTGAGCCCTGTTCTTTGTTCAGTGTCACTCCATATTCTGCCCTTATTTTTCCCGATTATTGGACCGCCTCTTCTTCCGTATTATTCTCTTTATTTTCTATTCTGATGTTTCATAATTTTAGTATCTCCACTTGAACATCACAAACATTTACAAATTTTCAGTTATTCATATCTATGTCTACCTTCTAGTCGGCCTGTACTCTTCGAGGAGCATTACGCAGTGATGTGAGTCCCGGAACTTCCATCTTCATGCTTCCTCTAGCTGTGTCTATAATGACGGCAGAATTTGGTGTATTATTTTTCGTGATCAATTGTTTTATAAAAAAACGTATCTACACTTTGAAACAAAACTTGGCAACCGGCTGTTGTCTTTTATTTTGGTGCTCTTGTGTTCTTTCAATGCCTGTGATTTTGTTCGTTTGTTGCCGCGTGCTGGAATTTCTACTATCCGAGAGAACAACTGTATTGAATTTTCACTCCTCGTCTCTTCTGCTTGTCAGTGATCAGGACGACGACTTTCTTGTTGTATCCCGTTGCATTGTGCTTGGTTGAAGCTGCGTCTCTCTATGCTCCCTCTTCGCCCTTCTATTCGACCAGCACTGTTTATTTTTGTCGTACATACATTGGTTACTACACATTAGTACTAAGGCTTTGATTAGATTACAAGTTGTGCTGTTCGAATACGGTAGAAGATGGGTACGCCATTTACAAGTGAGAAACACACCCAAAACACACTCAGTCACTCTTGATTAGCTACAAGCATTGTTGTACTTCGCATAAAACTTGAAGAGGGAAAATGGCTATCGAAGATGCAATGTATGGGTTGCACAATAGCGTGGAGCACAGTGACGGAGCCTTTCGAGTTGAGCGACAAGTAAAAATTGGAAACGCAGTACGCATCTCGACGTCAAACGACTTTCTACTCCCGGCTCATTGTTCCTTCCTGTCTCTTATCTTCTTCATTCCCGTTGCTTGCTTCCTTCCGTCTCCACAACTCAGTACTCCTGGGAGATTTGTTCTTTCTGAGCCGCGACCTGAGTACATCTGGGCGTTGTTCGCAATCTCAATTGTCCGGTCTGGCGCAGCAAGGTGACCCTGGAAGGTAAGTTGCATCTGTATCGGTAGAGAAATTGAGAGGAGAGAGACGGATTTTCGAACCTTGAGTGTCTGTCTGATGGGCCTGTGATACACTGAGAACTACACTCTGTTGGTGGGTGGCAATGCATTGGGAATAGAACTCGAAGGGCACTATAAACAGCCTCTGTGCATTCATATTTCAAATACGCACCTCCCGCATCATGAAGAGAGCATTTGCCTTCCTTTGCTCTTGCCTGGAGAGAGAGGGAGGTCTGAGTCCCCAACGTCTCTCGGGGAAACAGGTATTCGTAACCTCATCTCCCGGGGAAAATTGTGGCCAATCGAACGCACAAAGTGGAGGCAGAGGAGGAACAGGCTGGGTCTACTGTGGAGAAGGGTAGAGGATGAGAACATCTGAGGAAGAGAGGAAAATTGGAATGCCGGAGAGAGCAACAGACTAGGGCTACACGACAGAGAGAGGAATGAGATCGAAAACCTGGTGGAGAGAAAGCTTGTAACAACAGAGCTGGTAGTCGGGCGAGAGAGAGGGTTAGGTGAAGGGAGCAACGAGATGGATCGGAGAGTGTGAGCGTTGAACGCCAAGGCGGTGGGGATGTCGGATTGGAGGGCGAGGGAGACGAAGAGAGAGGGAGAGAGAGATCTGAAGACGAGGGAGGAAGGACGGGATGGGGAGCAGGGGGAAGCAAGAGTGACAGATGCCTTATGAGGGAATAGTGTGAACCCAGGTGTTCAGCAAAACATCAACTTTGCACCATAGAAGCATGCACCATAGCGCGCACGGTGACACATGTGCTCTTGTTGTAAGCCTCCCTTAACGTTGTTATCCCCTTATTGCAACCGTCCCTGCACCTCCTACATCCACATCTTCCCTTTGGCTTCAACTCTGAGCCAGCAACTTTTCTTCCAATGCCTCTAGACTCCACCCTCTCCTTCTCCTCTTGTATCCTGGTTGTTCCCAAAGGGGAGTTGGGAGGGGGAAGAATGAAAAGATCAACTGTGGGGCCTGCAGACCCGAATCCGATCGCAAGATGGCGCGAAAGAAGGAAGAGAGGAGGGTGGAGCAAGCCCGCGGACAGAATCGAACACGAATAATACATGCGATCTGTCGTGGAAGAATGAAGAGTGGTTGTGAAGTGGGGCATGTTAGGATGGGTGATACCAATGTGATGGACTGCGGCGGGGTAAATAATACGCATAGGAGGAGAGACAATGTGTAGGCCTGTAGCAGAGCATGCATTCAAGTGACGAAAAGAATAAATAAATCAGCACACTCCCATCCTGTTCAAGCTCTCATCAGGTAGCCAGCTTCATCCTTGTCACGCTTCTGGCAGGGCAAGTATTGGATATACTTGCTCCTTCATATTTCTGCCTCCGTCTTTGGACACTCTCTATGTAAGCAGAGTTGGCAACTTGAACTCGATGTAGATGCGCTTCGCGACGTTCAAACCTATGTACACAGTACACATGAAAATGTGAACATCTAATACCATTTTGACATGGTATTGAAAACGTTGAGCTAAAGGGCCATTTATACTATTCATTATGTACAATGGCCTACAGTACCTGAAAGAGAAAGACGCTGATATATGATGTCATCTGGCGCATAGCACTCACCGAGACAAGGATGCATGATTTTGAGGGATTCACGTCTCACTTTCTTCCGCGTGTCTCCGGAAGCTGTGGGGTCCTCTTTCCACAACATAGTTTCCCACCTTGTCCGACTTCGTGCTAGGGATTTCAGGCACTGCACAAGCTACTGTAGCAGCACCAATTTTGGTTATTTTGAGAGATATTAGTTTTATCCTCATATATTCAAATAAATATGTTTTCTCATGAAACATCATACCTATTACAGTAAAAAATCTTGCAGTTGCCGACTCCTCTTCTTGCGAAATTTTACGAATTGCACCAAAAAGATGGACCACTGATACCACCTCACTACCACTTCAATAGATTACGCAAAAAAAAAGATTTAATACTAACGTTGAGTTGAAGGAAGGAGTTGCCATGGGGTATCCGGAAAACTGTACTACAGCATGAGAATGAACTATGGGGAAACAGGTGTGCGCGGTTTGTACTTACCACATAACAACTGTGAATGTGGATACAGTGTTATATTACATGCCAAACATATGTATATAATTTCTATCTGTGATATAAGCCACATACCTCTCAAATTGAGAAATTGATCATTTGCCACTTCAAAACAGTACTGTAAACTATACAGAAAACGGAAATTCATGGATCATAATTTCGACACGATATCCCACTTTAAATATGCTGTTTAAATATTTCCACCAAACGTGGAGCTGCCAATTTATAATCAGAACTGCTGAATTCAGTCAGATCACACTAAGAACAGATTTTGTTCACCTTCGTCTGATCCCCTTGGACATGCAATCTATTTGTGTTTCTAAAAGGCAGAAATATTGTGTATTAGTTTTAATTTCACCTTTAAAACTTTTATCAATAAATTTCAGGCCAAGGAAGAAACTCGGTAGAAATCATCAACGAATAAACATGGCCACGTGGGGTATGAGTCGCTTGAGTGGTTCAGTGAATCCACGAGAAGCAATGGCAGGCGACATGTGGGTGAGATCGACTTGGAGGCACGTACACCGACAGTGAGATTAGAATAGCAACAGAGAGGGGGAAGAGTGATAAAGGGAGGGGGGGAAGGAGGGGAAAACCAACCCGGCAATTATCGACCTACTTTGTACCGGATGAAGCTCCACCTTCTCCCAGAGTCCGACATGTACAGACACACGTCAAGGACGAGATATTTCTGCACCATCATGCACCAGATGTGAAGGCAAGAACGACAGGTACACTTCTGTGCATTACATAGAGCATTACGTAGATGCTCTTCCACTCATGACCTTGATTTCTCATTCTTTGCATTCCCACTGTTTATAACGCTCCTCAAATATGATCATGGCTGTAGTCACCATTTTCTCCCCGTACCCATGTGTCTCTGTGTTTTGCTAATCTTTTGATACGCTTTCGTTTCTCGGTCCTCCCTTCTCACCCCATCTCCTTCTCGTCTTTCCCCCTTTCCCACCTCCTCGCCTCCTCCTTTACAGAAACCCATGTAGTGGAATCACGAGAGCTGATCTTCGTCTATCCTCGCGACCTCCTTCACATCCGCTCCTCTTTCCTCCTCCTCTCCTCTCAGCCTCTGGCCCCTGCAGCTGCCGTATACGCACAGAGAAACAAGTCTCAGCAAGAAGGTGATGGAGAGAGCTGTGAGCGAAGTGGGGTGGTGGGTCGGAGTGGATGGGCGGGGAGATTGATATTTGGGGCTCAGACCCCTCCCCTTCCTCTCTGCCACCGAGCAGTGGGCCTCCCTTTCTTCTACTCTCTCAAAAAGCATCTACGCAAGCGACGATCACCTCAGCGAGGCTGCCTGCTCATCTGTCTCTCTCGTCTCTCCCGCAACTACTCCCTCTCCCCTCTGGGATGCTTGCTCTTCCATTTTTCCTGACCCAGATCGGACTGATGAACCTTCGCCTTCCCTCGGCCTCTCCTCCCGCACTCTGAGGTTGCCGTTCAAAGCAATGTGTGACAGCAGAAAGCGCACGACCAACTTGCACTGTCTCTTCACGCCGATCCAGAAGGATTTTTAATCAAGAGGATAGAGGGGGAAGAGACACGGAATACCGCCTGGAAGAGAGCGAGAGAGAGAGCGAAAGAGAGAGTGTGGACAGAGATAGAAGAAGTAACAAAGGGAGGCAGCGGGGGAGAAGATGAAGATGAGGAGAGTGATGAGGAGAAGGGTGGAGAGGAGGATGAGGAAGGTGGGGAGTGGGACGAGGATGATGAGTGGGAGGACGGAAGTTGGGAGAACGATATAGAAGGAGAGAAAGAAGGGGAAGGAGAGGAAAAGGAGAAGAAAGAGAGAGAGGAAGTTCAGGGCGGTGACGAAGATTCTTTTAAATTGTTTGAAGGAGGTGGAGTGGAGAGAGAAAGGGACAAATGGAAATGGAGAGGGAGAGGAGGGAGAGATATGGGAAGTAGACACAGAAGACAGTGGAAAGAGTGGATTCGTGGGGAGGAGAGAGGGACGTGGCAAGAGGGAGAGAGGTAAGAGGAAGAGACAGATCAATGACTGTTGTCACAGACAGTGATGCAGGCAGTTTGATTTTCAGAAGGAAAGAAGAGGAGGAGAGGGAAGAGGAGGGAGAAGAGGAATTAGTGATCGAGGGGGAGGAGGGGAAGGGAGAAAAGAAGGCGAAAGGAAGGGAAAAGAGAGGGGCTGATGGGGAGGGGAGAGGAGGGGTGAGAGAGAGAGTGAGGGGAAGGTTCAATTCAAGCGTAGATATCACGATAGATAAAAAAGAAGGGGGAGCAAGGGTGAGGGGGGCAGAGGAAGAAGGAGGGGAAGATGAAAAAGGAGAAGAGGGGAGTGGAGTGGGAGAGAGAGGGAGGGATGAGGGGAGAGGTCAAGGGTGGGCGAAGGAAAGGGGAAGAAAGTGAGAGACAAAGAAAGGGGAATTCGGAGGTTCTCCGATGCTGAGAGAGAGAGAGGGGGAAAGAGGAGAGAGAGGAATGGGGGATAGAGGAGAGAGAGGAATGGGGGATAGAGGGAGAGAGAAGAGAAACAAGAGACAGAGGCAGTGATCAAGGAAAGGAGGAAAAGAAAAAGCACCAACTACATGCAGGTGAAAAAAACACAAGTGACAAGCTCACAAGTGACAAACACAACCACATGAAAAACACTCACTTCCCGTGAGTTCGATCCCAGCTCCTCTTCTCTCCTCTTCCCTTGCCCCCTCTCATGTGCATCCTTCCTCTTTTCACTCCTCCCTACTCTCCTCCCCCATCCCTTCTCTCTTCATCTCCCTCGCCCTCTTCTTCCTCCCTCCTCTCCTCATCCTCTATTCTTTCATCCTTTCCTTCTTCCTTTCCCTCCCCTTCTCCCTCCCTCTCTCCCTCGCCTACACCTTCCTTTCCCCCTTCCCCAGCACTGTCTGCCCTATCTTGTTCAAAAATAAGTATACACCAACCTCAAGATTCCACTTCTCAAATTAAATCATCGTCTCCCGCCTCTTCCTCCTCTTCTTCTTCTCTTCTTCGTCTTCTTCATCTTCTTCTTCATCTTCTTCCTCCTCGGTCGCTTATCCTCGTCCTCTCCTGTCTCCTTACGAAGTTATCGAGATTACGAAAGGGGTGATTAGATGACCAGGAGGTGAAGGGTGGGGTGAAGGGGAAAGGGAAGGAGGAGGGAAGGGCGGGAGGGGGACGAAGTCTAGAAGAGGACGAAACACCTACAAGAGGAGAGGGAACAAAGCAGGCGAGGAGAGGTAAGCGGAGAGGGAGAGGTAAGAGGAGAGGGAGAGGTAAGCGGAGAGGGAGGGGGAGAAGGAGAGGGAGAGAGAGAAAGAGAGAGAGAGGGTGAGAGAGAAAGAGAAAGAGAAAGAGAGAAAGAGAGGGCTAGAGAGAGAAAGAGAGCGTACGCTGAGTATGAGAACAGGTACCGTAGGTCTTGTGGACTATCTTTGTCTCTAGCCGGGGTGGGGGTGGGGGCGAGAGAAGGACTGGGAGTCGTGGAGGGAGAGCAGGGGACCACTCTCGACCCACTCTTCGACCTCTGCCCCTCATCTTCGAGAGACCTGAAGCTCAGGATAGCAAAGGGGGTCATTTCTGAGCCAGAAGTAATGCGCTTCCTCTTCTCCCACCACAACAGAGCCTTTCTTCTAGCAGGAAACGCCCGCCTCGCCCTCTCTTCCTCAGTGAGTTTGCTTGTTTCTGCATTCGACGCGATGGAGAGGCGGAGTGAGATAGTGAAGGGACTAAGCGTGAGGAATTATGTCAAGGTGCTATGGGGAATGGCGAGGAAGAGGGCGGGGGAGAGGGAAGCGAGGAGGAGGGAAATTGCTAGGAAGAAGAGGAGAGGGAGAGGAAGAGACAGAAGGACAAAGAGCGAAGGGAGAAAGAGAAGGAGAGACGGAGGGGGAGAAGTATTGGGAATGGGGATGTAGAGGTGGGAGGAGAAGGGGGTGGAGAGGAGGACGAAGAGAGTTCTGAGGGGAATGAGAGTGAGCTAGGGAAAAGTATAGTGGAGAGTGTCTACGATAGCATAGGAGAGAGTGTGAGCGAGGACAGGGGTAGTCTCAGTGGCAGCATAAGCGGAAGTAGGAGTGGAAGTGTGGGTGGCAGTGTATGTGGCAGTGTGAATGATGCAAGGGGAATTGGGTTGGGCAGTAGCGTGGGGGGAGGATGCGGAGGGAACCTCGGAGGAGAAGGTTCCGTCGGCTCGTTCAACTCTTCCTCTGTAGGAGACGACTTCTCTTTTTCAGGCAGAACAGTTTCAATGACAATGCGTTCGGGTGGTCGGGGCGGAGCACAACAGGAGGAACAGCAATCGAAGCCGGAGGAGCAGGAGGAGGCAGGAGGGGGCGGAAGAGAGGCAACAGTGTCAGTTTCTCTATGGGAAAGGAGGTTTCATCTAACATGGAAATATCTATCACTAGAGAAAGATCTTTTGCTGACCTCTCTTCGCACTCGGAAATATCTTCCCCTGCGAATAAAAATCATACAAAGAAAGCGGGAAAAGAGAAGGGAAGAGGAAAGGAGGAAGCGGATGGAAATATGAATAATTTCGAATTTTCTGGGTACTCCAACGTGATAGATATTCTGAAAAATTCTCCTTCCTCTCCCCCTCTGCCTTCTCCTTCTCCCCCTTCGCCCCTCTCCTTTCCCTCTCCCTCCTCGTCCTCCCCTTTCCCTCCTTTCTCTCTCTCTCCCTCTCCTTCGCCTTCCCACAATACATTTACCAATCAAAATGAGAACATGAGGAGGAGAAAGGGGGAAAGAGAGAGAGGAGAGAGGGAGCTGAAAGAAAAGAGCGAGAGGGCAAGAGAAGAGAAGGAGAGGGAGAGGGAGGAGAGCAGGGCAGAGAGAGAAGAGAGGAAGAAGATGAGGAAGTGGGATTTGTTCGATTCAATTATGCTTGAGAAAGAGAGGAAAGGAGAGGGAAGAGAAGGAGGGGGAAGGGAAGACGAAGGAAAGGAAAGGGAGAGAAGGAAGAGGGGAGGAGGGGAAGGGGAAGAGGACTGGGGAGGAAACAAAGAGAGAGAAGGAGAAGTTTTAGAGGGGGAGAGGGAGAGGGAGGGGGAGAGGGAGAAGGAGAACGAAAAAAACGGAGGGAAGGGAGGACGAGAGAGCGGGCTAGAGGAGGAAAGGACGGGAAATGGAAAAAGAGGGGTGCAGAGGGAGAAGAAGAAGAAGAAGAAGAAAGGAACGAGAGAACGGGAGGAGAAGAGGAAGGAGAAGAAAGAGAGAGAGAGGGAGGAGAGGGAAAAGGAAAGAAAAGACCTGCGTTCTCTGATCGCAGACTACACGTCCTTATCCTCCTCTCCTCCCTTCTCCTTGCCCTCTCACTTTGACTCCTTTCCTCCATCTCTCTCCTCCTCCCCACTTTCTAATCCCCCTTTCCCTTCCGCTTCCCCTTCACCTTCCCCTTCCCCTTCCCCTTCCCCTTCCCCTTCCCCTTCCCCTTCCCCTTCCCCTTTCCCCTCGTCCTCACTCCTTTCCTCCCCCCTTCTTCCCTCTACCTTCTCGGCCACGTCCCCCTCTGTTCCCAATGGGTCCTCTCCTCTTCCCTCGATATGCTCCACCTCTTCTTCCCCTTCCCACATCCTCCTCCCCCTCGCCCTCTCTTCCTCTAGGGTACACGCACACGACTGCACATGTTGCGGTCAAATTGAGAAAGGAACACATACACAGAAACAGAGGCAAACGGAACAATCTCCGAGAGATTCTCAATTTGAACGAAAACAGTCCGCACCATCCTCTTCTCTCTCCTCTTCCCTCTTGTCTTCTCTTGCCTCCCCCGCTTCCTCTTCCGCTTCCTCTTCCACCTCTTCCTCAACCTCTTCCTCAACCTCTTCCTCAACCTCTTCCTCAACCTCTTCCTCCTCGCATTCTTCCTTTGCCCCTCCTTTATCTGCCATAGGTGTTTCATCTGCCTCTTCTGCCTCTTCCTCCTCTTCCTCCTCTTCTTCCTCTCCGCTGCCGCCCTTCTCGTCCTTCTCTCCCTCCCAGCCCTCTTTCCCTTTCTCCCACCTACCCCCCATCTTTTTCCTCTGAATTCGAGAAGATGAAGGATCGCACAGAGTGGAGGAGAAGGAGAAGGAGAAGGAAATGAGAAGGAGAAACGAACAGAGCCAGATAATTGGGATGAACGAGGGAGAGAAAGGGGTGGGGGGGGAAGGAGGTGGGAAAGCAAAGGAAAGAGGAAGGAGCTCAGAAGAAGAAGAGAAGAGAGAGGAAGGAGGACTGGGGGGAGCGGAGGGAGAAGGAAGAGAAGGAGAAAGAGAGGAGGGAGAAGGAGAAGGAGGAGCAGAAGAGGGAGGAAGAGAAGAAGAGAGAGAGATAAGGAAGAGAAGCCCTTCAATGTCCATACCTACTCCATTCCCTTCCTTCCCTTCTTCTCCGTTCTCCTTCTCCTCCCCTTCCTCCCTCCTTCTCCTTTCCCTTTCTCCTCGTCTCTCCTTTCCCCCTCCCCATTTCCCCTTCTCCTTCTCCTCCCCCTTCCCCTCTTCCCCTTCCCCCTTCTCTTCCTCCCCATTCCCCTCCCCCTTCTTCCTCGCCTGCCCCCTTCTCTTATACCTCACCTCTCTCTCCATCTCGAACACGTTCTCCCCTCTCGCCCCCTCTCTCCTTCCTCTTCTTCCCCTTCCTCTTCTTCACCTTCCCCTTCCCCTTCCCCTTCCCCCTCTTCCCCTTCCTCCTATCGCTCCTCCTTTCCCTCTTCTTTCCTTCCCTCCCCCTCTCTTCCCTCTTCTTTCCTTCCCTCTCCCTCTCTTCTCCCTCATCTTCCTCCCCTCCACTTCTTCTTCTTCTTATTCCTCAAGTGATGCTCGTTTCGCTTCTCTTTCGCTTACCCCTTCTTCCCTCCTTCTCCCTCTCCTGCCCCCTCTCCCTTTAACTTCTCTTCTTCCTCATCCTCTTCCTCTTCGTTTTCAGCTGACCCTTCTCCTTCTTCTTTCTCTTCGGATCTCAATTTGAACGACTATTCATCTTACTCCTCCCCCCTCCTTTTTCCTTCACTTCTTCGTCCCCTTCTCCCTTTCCCTCTTCTTCCTCCCCTTCTTCTCCTTCCCCTCTTCCCCCTCGCCCTGTTCTCCTGTTCCCTCCTCCCCCTCTTCCTCCTCTTCTTCATCCTCCTCCTCCTCCTCCTCCTCCTCCTCCTCTTCCTCCTCTTCCTCCTCTTCCTCCTCTTCTTCTAAGTCATCTCGTGTTCGCCGCCCTTCTTCTCGTTCTAGTTTTTCTGCCTCTTCCCTTACTTTCCTCCCCCCAATCTCCCTCCTCCTCTCTGCCTCCTCCTGGCCCACTTCCCTCGCCTTCTTCTCTCCCTTCTTCTTCGTATCCTCCCTCCCTCCTTCCCTCCCCTTCCTTTCCTCCTCCTCTCCTTCCACCCTCTTCCTTTTCCTCCTCTTCATCTTTTTCTCCCTCTTCTCCCTTCACGTTCTCTTCTCCGTCCCCATTAACTCCTTCCTTTTCTCCCTCTCCGTCTTCTTCTTCTCCCTTCTTCTCTCCCTCTGCCCCTCCCTCTCCTTCTTTCCTTCCCATTTCTTCCCCTTCCTCCTCCTTCCCTTCCCCTTCTTCCTCCTCTTCAGCTGCTCCTCCCATCTACTCTCTTCTTCCTTCCCTCTCTTCTGCCTCTACTGAAGGTAATTCCACTTCGTGTTCTCAATTCGATGATGACAGCGAAGAGGAGGACTGCAAGATATTTGTTGTTAAGAACAATCAAATTGAGAATAGCAACAGATATAATGTGAATACTTTCGCTGAAGCAAATATCCCCCAAAATATCTCCTCAAATATCTCTTCAAATAGATCTGTTGGAGATCTCAACTCTAAAATATCCTATTCCTCTCCGAAAATATCCTCTTTCTCTCGTGTTCCTTTCGTTCCCCCTTCTCTTCCCTATTCTTCCTCTTCCTCTTCCCATTCCTCTTCCTCTTCCTCTTCCTCTTCCTCTACCTTTTCTTCATCTTCCTCCTCTTCCTCCTCTTCCTCCTCTTCCTCATCTTCTTCCTCTTCCTCCTCCTCCTTTTCTTTCCCTTCTTTTGTCCCTAATCCTCCCGCATCTCACCCTTCTTCCTCTTTCCCTCCTCTTCCTCTTCCTCTTCTCCTTCCTCTTCTTCTTCAACCTGTTGTTGCCAGTCCATTCCCCTTTCCTTTTCCTCCCTTGTTCTCTCCTCCCTCGCTCCTCTCTCTTCCCTCTTCGCCTCTCCCTCTTCTTTCTCCCTCACCTCCGATCAGCAAGGGGTAGAAAACAGAGAGGAAAGAAAGGGAAAAGAGGGGAAGGAGTTATTTGAACTAGGAGCAAGCGGGGCAACATCTAATACGAAAGAAGAGGGAGGGAGAGGAGGAAAAGGTGGGGGGCGAAGATGTAGGAACTGCCAAGGGAAAGAAAACAGAAAATACAATAATGCTCTTGAAGTGGATAACGACTGACGTGCACGACTATTTCCAACAGTCCTTGAGGGTTCTTAATTTGATTGCCTCAACGATAATCTTTTGTTCACATTCCTCTGGGCGTGCACTTCGATTTCCAATTGAATCCGTCGCTGATTTCTTGGGGAGCAGGGCAGATAATCTGGAAAATTCAACACGAGCGTCACCCTCCTCTACCTCAAGTTCTTCCTCCTCCTCCTCCTCCTCCTCCTCTTCCTTCTACTCGACATTCGTATCTGAGTGTGAGGCAGACAGAGATGTTTTGAATAGCATCCACATGTATTTTGTTGGAAGCTCCTTTCTAAATGGGAAAATAGAAGGGAAGGGGAAGGGGGTAGCCGAGTGGGCAAGGGGGAAGGGGAAGAGGAAAGGGTGGGAGAGGAGAAGAAGAAGGGGACGTGGGAGATGTCATCGAGGAAGGAGAAAAAGGAGAAGGAAAGATGAGGGAGGGAGTGGAGGAGAAAGAGAGAGAGAAGGAGAAAGGAGAGAGAGGGAGGAGAAGGAGAAAGAAAGGAGGAGAAAGAGAGAGAGAGGGAGGACAGAGAGAGGGCAATGGCTCTCCGTGATTGCATCAGACTCATATGTTTGGATGTATTTCGAAGGGGAAAGGAGGATGAGGAAGAGGAGGAGGAGGACGAGGAGGAAGACGAAGAAAGGGGGAGGGGAGGAAGGAGAGGAATGAGAGGGGAAAGGACGATGAGGAAAGGAGAGCGTAGCAGAGAAAGAGAAAGGGAGGAGAGGGAGAGAGAAGAGGTAATGGGGGCAGGGGAGGAGGAGGAGGACGAAGAGGAAGAGGAGGAAGAAGAGATAGAAGATGTGTATGTGAAGTGTGAAGAGTGGGAGGAGCATGACGAGGCAGAACAGGAAGAGGAGGAGGGAGAGGAGGAGGACGAGGAGGAAAACGTTGAGGGCGGGAGGAGGGGAAGGAGGAGAAAGAAAAGAGGGAGACAGAGAACGAAGAGGGCGATGAGGGGGAGACGGAAGTGGGGGTGGAGGTTGAAGTGAAAGACGAAGAGGAGGAGGTCGAGGAGTGCTTGTTGGCTAGTATGAAGGGAGAGGGGGTTGTCTTGCTAAACAAAATCAATCCCTTCATGTTTAGAAGTGGAGGAAGAGGGGAGGGAAGAGGGGAGGGAAGAGGAGAAATAGAGAAAGAAGGGAGGGAGGGAAAGGGAGAGGGATGAGAGAGAAAGAATCAGAGTGGGAGGGGCGCAGGGGGAGAAGGAGAAGAGGCGAGGAACGGGAGACAGAGGAAGGGGGGAAGAGAGGGAGGGGAGAAAGAGGAAGGAGAGAAAGGAGAGGAAGGAGAAAGGGAGGGAAAGAAGGAGAAGGGAAGAGTGAAGACGGGGAAGAAAAAGATGATATTTTTGAAAAGGAAGGAGAGAGTGATAAGAGGCGCAGATATTTATGACATGAACAGTCTTATCCCTTCCCCTCCTCCTTCTCCCTCTCTCTCCTCTCTCCCCTCCCCTCCTGCTTCTCCTTCGCCCTTTCCCAGAACCCCTCTCTCTCTCCCCTATCTTCTGCCTCCCTCCTCCCTCTCCCTTTCCCTCTCCCTCTCCCTTCCCTCTCCCTCTCTCCTCCTCTCCCTTTCTCCCTCGTCCTCCTTTTCTCTCCCCTTCCTCTCTCTCCCCCTCCTCCTCCCTCTATCCCCTCTCCCTCTTTCTCCGCTATGCTTGTTCACTCAGCCCCTCCCCTTTCTCTGATCAATGTACCACAAGAAGGAGAGGGGAGGAAAAGTGAAGCAAAGGGAGAGAGGGGGAAAGGAAAGAGAGAGGGTGGGAGAGGTGGGAGGAAGAGGAGAGAAAGGCTTTAGGAAATATGAATGAGTTAGGGGGTTTATACTGCTTCTGAATAAAAGAGAAAAAGGATGTGGAGAGAGAAGTGGACAAGAGCGAGAAGAGGAGAAGGAGAGGGAGGGGAGGAGGGGGAGGTGGAGGGGGAGGGGGAGGTGGAAGGAGGATAGAGAGAAGGGAGAGGGGGAGATAGGGAGAGGAGAGAGAAGAAGGAGAGAGAGGAGGAGAAAGGAAGAAGAAGAGAGAGGGATATTCCAGATGCGAAGGTACGACAAGAAGTCACTCAAATTGAGACGAGCACTGATGTTTTCTCTGCTGTCCTCTCCTCTCTCCTCTAAATTTCTTCTCCTTTGCGTGTACAGACTCATCGCCCTGTTCTCGAGAAAAATGCAAGTCTCTTCCCTCCATCACACCTTCCTCCTCTTCTTCATCCTCTTCTTCCTCTTCTCCTTCCTCCTTCTCTTCCTCTGCTTCTTCCTCTTCTGCACTTTTCCTTCCCTCACTGTCTTTCTCTTCCTCCTCCTCTTCCTCCTCTCCTCCTCCTCTCCCTCCTCTTCCTCAGCCTCCTCCGTATCTTCCCACTCCTCTCGCTTAGTGCGGTCTTCCCTTCTCCTCCGGCTGGGACTCCCTCTCCCCTCCCTCCGCCTCCTCTTCCTTTCCTTCTCCTCCCTCTCACGCTCTCAGTCTAGTCGCTTCTCCTCTGCCTTTCCCTCCTCTTCCTCTCTCTGTTCGTCATCGTCAGCCTCCACGAGATGGCCCCCTATTATCCTCTCCCTTGTAAATACCTATTTGTCCTCCTCCTTTTCTCCCTCATTCCTCTCCATTGCCTTCCCCTCCCTCGTCTCTCTCCCTTCGTACGTCTCCCTAAGCCCTCGCTCTCCTCTTCCTCTCCTTCTCCCTCTCCATCCCTTCCTCCTGCCCTTCCCCTCGTCTCCTCTTCTTCCGCACTCTCCTCCCCTCCCTCTTGCTCTCTCCTCTCCTCCTCCTCCTCCTCCACATCCATATGCTTCTACATCTCCTCTCCTCCTCCTCCATCTCCTTCTCTCTCCATTCTTTCCCTTGGCCCCCCCTCCCCCTCTGCTCCTCCTCCTCTGTACTATCTTCATTCCTTTCCCTTGTTTCCCATCCATACGTTCATTCATATTTCCAATTCATCTGGACACCTGCGGGAGTAGACCCCATAAAAATCTTGAAATATTTGTTTTTATTGACGAATTATCTCTATGAAAACCAGCCCTCTCTCCTCCCGGCCTCTCCCTCTCTTCCTCTCCTCCTTCCTCCCTCTCTCCTAGGACCTCCTTACCCTCCCCTTCTCCCTCTCCCTCTCCCTCTCTCTTCCCTTCCCCTCCCTCCTTCCTCCTTTGTCTTGGCTAGAGCTTCCTTCTCAATCGACGATACATAATCCTCCTTTCGTGGTGAGAGGAAAAGGAAGGGAGGAGTGGAGGGGAAGGATGAAGAAAAATGACGGGAAGGAGAGGAACGAAAGGGAAAAAGGAGAAGAAGGGGAGGAAGTATGTGGAGAAGTGGGGATCTGGGAGGAGCAGCTTACGGGAGAAAGAAGGAAGGAAAGGGAAGAAGAAAGGGAGAGAAAGAGATCTTATATCGCATGTTGTTAGGGCAAAAAGAGAGAGAAAGCGGGGGATACGGAGTGGAAGGGGAAGGAGAAGGGAGGGAAGAGAAGGGAGAGGGGAGAGGGGAGAAGGTGTACATCGAGAGGGAGGGTATAGAGGAGGGGAGCTACGGCGGAGTGAAGAGTGTGTCTTCGTCATTTTTCATCCGAATCGTTCGCTTTATCTCTCATTCCCTCATCCATCCTCCTCTCTCTCTCCCTTCCCCTTCCCTTCCCCCTTCCCTTTCCCCTTCCCCTCCCTCCCTACCCTTCTCCGCATCTCCCTCCACATCCCCACCCTGTTTCTTCCTCCTGCTCCCACCCCTCTCCCACCTGTTCCTGCTCCCCTTCCCTTTTATCTTCTGCCATCTCGTCTCTCTTTCCCCGATCCAAAAGATCTGTTTATTCTCAATTTGACAGGTACATCCATTACACTCTTGATGAATTCCTTTTCATTTCCTCCGTTTCTCTCTCTCTCTCTCCCTCCCTTCCCCTCCCTCCCTCCCTTCTCCTCTCTCCCTCCCCTTCTTCCTCGTCTCCTCTCCCTCCCCCACTCCCCATCCCTTCCCTCCGTCTCCGCCTCTTCTCCCTCTTTCCCTCCTCTCTCCCTCCCTCCTCTCTCAACGTTTCCTTCCTCCCAAAACAAGACTGGTGGAGTAGAAATGTGACTGACCGCAGCCCCACTCCTCCCGTTCTTTCTCATAGCTCTTCTTCTACCGCCTCCTCCTTTCCTTTCCTTTTCCTCGGCATGCCTTCTCAATTTGATGTCCTCTCTCTCCATTCCTCTCTTTCCTCTCTTCTTTCCTCCCTCTTTCCCTCCTCTTTTCTCCCCCTCCTCCTCCTTCCCACCTCGCTCTTCTTTTTATTCAAGTTCTTGAAATGAGTGCTGCAGTGTCTATTTTCTCACTAAAAATCTACAAAAGAGTTGGAATTCTGTCCCCTTCTTCATATTCTTCCTCTTCATCCTCCTCCTCCTCTTCCTCCTCCTCCTCTTCCTCTCCGTCTCCTTCCCCTTCTCCCTCCCCTCTTCCTACCTTTGAGTTTACGGATATTCTGACAAGAGATATTTTGAGTGAAGATATTTTGAATCACCTTCCTCGAGAATTAGACTGGATACTTTCCCTTTCCGAAGTCCGGCCGTGCGTCCCATCTCGTTCTTCATTCTCTTCTTCGTTCCCCCTCTCCTCCCTTCCGCCTACGTCCCCCTTCCCTTCCTCTTCGTCTTCTTCTTCCCTTTATGAGAGTTCGAGAAGGGAAAGAGGGGGGTGGGTGGAAGAGAAGAGAGAGGGGCAGAGGGGGAAGGAGGGAGAGAGAAGGGGAGAGGAGGAGAGAGAAGGGGAGAAGGGGATAATCTGAGGGGAGATGGGAATAATGTAAGAGGGAGTGGGAAGAGAGGGTCCTTGAAATCCGTAAGTTCGGTGGGAGATATTTATTCTCTAGCATCCTCCTCTTCCTCTTCCTCTTCTTCCTCCTCTTCCTCTTCTTCCTCGTCTCCTTTTTCTTCTTCCTCTTCTTTCTTTTTCCTCTTCTTCCCCCTATTTTTCATCTTCTCCCTTCCTCTCCCCTCGTCCTCTCGTCCCCTCTTCCCTCCCTCCTCCCTCCTTCTCCGGAATCTCTGCGTCCCTCTCATCTGCTCCTTCCCCTTCCTCCCCTTCCTTACCTTCCCCTCCCTCTCTTCCCTTTCTCCTTCCCTCTCTGCCTCCTCCCTCTTTCTCTCCCCCTTCTTTTCTGCCTCCAACTCTCCTCCCCTCCCCCTCTCGTCCTCCTCCTCCTCTAACTCTATTTCATCTTTGACTCCATCTTCCTCCTCCCTCTCTCTTTCCTCTCTTGTAAGTTCGTCTTCTCTTGATTCCCACTCCTCCCTATCATCTGTCTCTTCCCCCCTTCTTCTTCCCCCCTCCTTCTTCCCCTCCCTCCTTCCTCTCCTCGTTATCCGCCTCCTTCCTCTCCTCCCTTTCCTCTTCAGAACTTTCTTCGCTCTCCTTCCTCACATCTCACTCTTCCTCCTCCACCTCCTCCTCCCCTCCCCTCCCTTCTCTGCTTCTTTCTTCTCTTAAAACCCAGTTCTCCTCCTTGGTCTCCGAATGCTATTCTTCATCCCCTCCTTCTTCTTCCTCCTTCCCCCCCTCTTCCTCTTCCTCTTCCTCTTCCTCTTCCTCTTCCTCTTCCTCTTCCTCTTCCTCTTCCTCTGTCCCCCCATCTACGCCCCCCCACCCCTCTCTCTCCTCCCTCTCCTCTGCTAGTTGTTGTCTTCGTAGTCCTTCTTTCTCTGTTCTCAATTTGAAAGAGAGAAGAGAAGAGAGGACGAAAGTGGAGGAGAAGGTGCGAAGGGCTGTAAGGAAAGTGAACAGGGCAAGTGAGGAAGTGGGGAGAGCAAGAGAAAGAGGAGAGGAAGAGCAGGGGGAGGCAGGAGAGGAAGGGGTGGGAGACGGAGAGAGAGAAGAGGACGAAGAGAAGCTGAATAACCCAAAGAATGAAGACCAGTGGAAGCCCAAGGGCATCAGTCTCGTAAAAAGAGAAGAGGAAAGGATGAAGAGAGGGGCAGAAGGAGAGGAAGGCAGCGAGGTTGAGGAGAGAAGAGAGAAAAAGAGAGGGAAGGAAAAGAGAAGGGGAGAGCGCGATAGCGATGAAAGGGCAGAGGGCAGAGGGAGGGAGAGAGGGGAAGAGAGGGGGAGAGGAAAGGAGAGACGAGAGGAGGTATTTCTGACCCACGAGGGAGGTCTCTTTTCCTCTTCTCTCCTCGGTTCTTTTTCGTTTCCGCCCGCTTTTCTCGTGGACTCCCTCTTGTCCCTCTCTCCCCCTCCTCCTCCCCCTTCTCTTCCTCTTCCCTCGTCCTCCCCCCTATTCTCCTTCCTCCTCCTGTCCTCACGTTTTCTACCTCCACTCCCTCTTCCTCTACGTCATCCTTTTCACTCCCTCCATCTCCTGCTTCCTCCTCCTCTTCCTCTTCCCTCTTCCTTTTCCTCCCCTTCCCCCCTTCTTCCACCTCCTCTTCTTCCTCTCCTCCCTGCCTCTCCCTCTCCCCGGGTTTTTCGACCTTTTCTCTTTCTCTTTCAAGTTCCCTCAGATATTTTGTATTTCAAAACATCTTCTTTTCTCTCTATACCCGTCGGCTTCTTTCTCTTCCTCCTCTTTTCTATCTCATTCTTCCTCTTCCTCCTCCTCCTCCTCCCCCTCCTCCTCCTCCTCCTCATCTTCCTCCTCTTCCTCACCTTCCTCATCTTCCTCCTTTCCCTCCCTCTCCTCCTCACTCTCGCACCTACTTTCTGTTGGATTCAGTTCTTCCTCCCTCTGCTTCATCACCGGAATTCCCAGTCAAATTGAAAGTGAATACAACCAATTTGAGATTTTTAGAGAGAAGGAACGGAAGAGGAGGAGAGAGAGAGAGGAGAGGCGACAAAAGAGGGAAGAGAGGAGGAAGGCGAAGAGTGAGGAGAGGAGGAGGAGAGAAGAGAGGAGGGTAAATGCCGAAAGCGAAGCGGAGGTGAGAGGGGAGGTGGAGGAAGAGGAGTCTTTCGCTTTCAGATACGATGACGTTCTGTGGGTAGGAGGAACGGAGAAGGTAGGAGTTCCAGAAATGAGTGAAGAAGAGAACGAGATAGAAAAGGATAGGAAGAGGAACACGAAGAGAAAGAGGCAGAGGGAAAGAGAAGGGGAGGAAAGAGAATGGGAGGGACATGGCGTTTTGGACGGGGAGAACGAAATAGAGAAGGAGAAAGAGGAGGATGGGGGCGAAGAGGAGGAGAGCACAGAGCAATCGGAGGATGGGAGTGATACTGAAAGAGAGGACGAGGAACGAAAGGAAGAGAAAGAGACTGCGCGATGTGGAAATATCATCGATTTGTGGATGCCTTGTCTAGGGGTCCTTTTGGAAAGTATCGTGCACACACTCCCGTATTCCTTTCCCTTCCCTCTCCTTCTCCCTCTTCGCCCAGCTCACCCTCTATGCCTTTCTCTTCCGCTGTCATCTCTTCTCTCCCCTCCTCTTCCCTCCCCCTCTCTTCCTTCCCTCTTTCTTCCCTCCCCCTCTCTACCCTCCCCCTCTCTTCCCTCTTCGCCCTATCTAAACAAGAACTCCACTCATTGTTAAAATACTGCTGCTCCTCGTCTCCTTCCCCCTCTTCCTCTGTCTCCTCTTCTCACCCCCCTTACCCTCTTCCTTCTTCTCCTTCTCCTATTGCTCCTTCCTCTCTTATGCGTCCCTTTTCTTCTTCTCTTTGGATGCCGTCCTCCTCCTTCTCCTCCTCTCTCTTCTCCCCCTCCTCCTCCCTTCCGGCTGTTCTTGTTCTCAATTTGAACCCCTCCTCACTTCTCCCCTTCATCCCTCCCTCCTCTCATTCTGTCCCTCCATCTTCTTCCTCTTCTTCCTCTTCTTCCTCTTTTTCCTCTTCCTCCTCTTCTTCCTTCGCTTTTGATGTGGAAGACAAGATGTCAGGAAATATGATTGGTCAATTGACCCTCGCATCCCAATTCTTCACTTCTTCAGGAATGTGCATTCATATTTCCTCTTCTTCTTCTTCTCCTCCTCCCCCGTCTATGTTTTCTGTTCGTGCCCTGTTTTTGTTTTACGACTCTTTTTCCACCTTGGTTGCCCACGGTGTCTCAGAAGGCCAATGGGATTCTGTCTTTTTCCTCAACCTCCCTCTCTCTCTCCCTCCTTCCTGTCATCAACTCGCTCTCTTCTATTCTCTCCGCTTCGTCATCCTCTTTCCGTTCCTCACTTTCTCAGTCTCCCTCCTTTCCACTCAAATTGAGAATTCTAATTCCTCTAAATCTATACCTCCCTCCTCCATCTTCTCTTCCCCACTCCCTTCTGAGTCCTTTCTCCTCTCCTTCCTCTCCTTCTCCTTCCTCCCCTGCTCCCTCTTCTCATTCTTCCTCTTCTTCATCCTCCTCCTCTCTTCTCTCTCTCTCCCTGTTTTGAGAAACAAGTTCAAAATGAGAACTCCCCTCGTCTCTCTGTCTATGTCGTCTCCCTCCCTTACTTCCTCTTCTTTCTCCTCTCCCTCCGTCACTCTTCTCTCAACCGCTTCATCTGCTTCTCTCCTTCCCTTCCTCTTCTGCCCCCTCTCCTCCCCCTTCTTCTCCTCCCCCTTCTTCTCCTCCCCCTTCTTCTCCTCCCCCTCCTCTCCTCCCCCTTCCTCTCCTCCCCCTTCCTCTCCTCCCCCTTCCTCTCCTCCCCTTCCTCTCCTCCCCCTTCCTCTCCTCCCCTTCCTCTCCTCCCCCTTTCTCCTCTCCCTCACCCCTTTCCTTTACGTCTAGACCTGAGTTCCATTCTTCGGTCATTCCCTCTCACTCCCTCTTTGTATCTTCGTCTATCTCGTACTCTGTCTCTGCCTCCCCCTCCTCTTCTTCTTCCTCCTCTTCTCCTTCCTCTCCTTCCTCTCCTTCCTCTTCTCCTTCCTCTTCTCCTTCCTCTTCTCCTTCCTGCTCTGCCTCCTCTTCTCCTTCTCTGTCTATCTCATCCCTTCTCTTCTACTCATACTGCGAGAAAAATTTATATCAAATCGAAGGGGTGAGGGTGGGTGGAGAAGGGGGGAGGAGGAAGAGGAGAGGCCAAGGGAGACTCGTGTAAAAGCAAGGGATAGAAGGGGAAGGGGAAGAGGAGGGAGGGGAGGGGGAAAGGAAAGGGCGTTCAGGTTGTAATTTTGTCGGAAATAGATAGAGAAGATAAAGAGGTAGAGCGTAAAGGGACAAGAGAGAAAGGAGATGAGGGAACGATAGGGAGGACAGGGGAAGGGACAGGAGAGAAGGGGAGAACAGGAAAAGGAATGGGGAGAGGGTGGGTCGTGAGGACGGATGAAGAGGAAGAAGAAGCAGAGATGAATAAAGGAGAGAGGAGGGAAGGAGAGGGAGAAAAGAGGAAGGGGCAAGGAGGGGCGTGGACTTACAGAGAGACTGAAACTAACAGAGCGCTTGTTTCGTTCTCTATCTGTTCCTCCGTTCTTTCCTCGTCTTCTACCCTCGTCCACTCTGTCTCCCTCTCTGTCCCCTCCCTCCCTTCCTCTTTCTTCCCTACTTCTTCGCTCTCTCTCCTTCCCCCTTCTACTCTTCCCTCCTCTTTCCCTCCCTCTCTCCTCCCTCTTCTTCACGTTGAACATATAGAATCCATGGGATTGAAATACTTTCCTATTGCTCCCCCTTCTCTCTCCTCCTCCTCCTCCTCCTCTTCCTCCTCCGACCCTTCCTTTTTCTTTCAATTTGATCCCCCTCTTCCCTCTTCTTTCTTTTCCCCCATCTCCTTTGTCGTTGCGGTGAGACCCTCTTCCTTCTTCTTCTCTCTCCCCCCTTCTTCTCGCCGAGCCCTAATGCACTCCACAAACAACCTCATCCTCCGCTGCACTGTTTTCTCCAACGCTCTCGTCCCTCTCTCTCTCTCGTCTCCTCCTCCCCTCTCCTCCCTCCTAGGCCTCTCTCTCCTTTGCCGTTCCCCACTCATCTACTCAGATGAAATGAAAACAAGTGAAGAGCAGAGGAAAGCTAGCGTCGGATGTGGAGAGGAGGAAGAAAAACAGAGGAAGGAAGAGGAGGAGAGGAGGGAGAAGAAAGAGAGGAGGGAGAGGAGAGAAGTGGAGGAGGCTGAAGTGTGTGGATTGGTGTTGGTACCACTACATCCCTCCTCCTTCCACCTCTCCCTTCCCTCCCTCCTCCTGAAAACCTCTCTTCTCTCCCTCTCATCCAGCCCCATCTTCCCTTCTTCGCCCCCCTCTCCACTTGCATCTCCTTTCGTCTCTGACTCTGTCTCTGCCTCCCCCTTCTCCCTATCCCCCCCTTTGCCCCTGGGCAGTGGGTGGGAATGGGGGTGAGGGAGAGTGGGGCCGTGAGAGCCATGATATCGAAAGGACTCATCAAAGCAAGCAAAGATTCAGACTGGATCGTGTCTTCTTCTGCGCCCTCTTCCGCCCTAATCCTCACTCCCATCACCCTCTCTGTCAATATTCTCGATGTATCTCGCTTCATCTCATCCTGTTCCCCTCTTTCCCTCCCCTCCTTCCTCTCTTCTTCTCGCATCCTCCGCGGCTCCCTCTGCCCCCGGTGTATAATGAGAGAGAGGAGGGAAGGGAAGGAGATAGGGTCAGGAGTGGTACGGGAGGTAGGTGTCTCGGTGGTGACTACGCATTCCCCTTGGGCAATCGCTAATCACAACCACGTCGTGCTCTCTCTCTTCCCCAACGGCACTGCTCAAGTAGAGTTCACCCTCGTCCCCCTCTCCTCTGGCTCTCTCCCCCTTCCCCCAGTCGCACTCTATGTCTCCCCCGTCGCTCTCTATAAGCGTTCACCTGCATCTTTGTCCAGGCATACTCCTTTGTGTTCCTTGTGTGAGGGTGAGAGAGGGGGGAAGCAGGGGCTGACGAGGGGAGAGACGATGGAACAGAAGGAAAGGGGTTCGAGAGGCCTGTGCTCGGAGTAGAGAGAAGAGAGACGGAGCGAGAGGAAGGGGCGAAGAAAGATATGTTCGTTCCTGCTAAGCGGGTGTTGGTTGAGAACTCCACCTCCCTCGTCCATGTCTTCGGTCCCTCTTCGCAGCGTGCCTCCTCTGCCCCCGTCTCTTTCTTCAAATAACCGTTGCTTTTTGGTTCTAAAGTCACTGAGGCCCATATTAGTATGTGTGTTGTATCGACTACGTAGTGTGTATGTGCATGTGGGTTTCGATATGTGTGGAATGCACTTGGTTTTTATTTGGTGTAATAAAATATTACTTTGATTATGCACACATCTATACACTAAAATGGAACCAAAACAATCTGTTTGTGGGTGTCAGGTTGTAAGTCCGAACCATACGCCATAGCTGTCGGTTCTTCGCGTGCACAAGATGATTACAAAAGCGAAAGAATCTACCAGTACAATCTGGATTTAGTTGCATGCATCCAGGAGACGTCATCCACAATTATCGCAGATTCTATCGATCTCTTTCTCGCTTTTAGAAAATACTAGCGTAGATTCATCATGCAGTAGTGTATAAGCTAACCATATGACGTTTTGTAAACACTATTGACGTCAAAACTACTTTATTTGCATTGTTTTAAAAGCAATGGATGTGTTTGCTGTCAATTAGGGTTAGATGGCTGTTTATAATATAAATTCAAGAGAAACAATTATCAAAATAACAACGTCCAACAAAACTACATATATAAAATTGTGTAGATAATGTAAATGCTAAAAACGCAGAATACAATAAAATAGTGAGTAAAGAACAACCTACATTATTGTCGAAGTGTATTATAGGCAAAATGTAGATTATTATATATATATATGAATAATATTAACTCAAGGCGGAGCTGTATGTCTCTACTCACATTTGTAGTTGTTTACATTACGTGCATATGCATTTTATCCAAGCAAATACATAGGATGAATCTACCTAGAATAGCATACCTGTTTGTTTATAAATGTATACACTAACGTGTATCAATTGAATTTCCTTGTTTCTTTGTTTCCTTTTTTCGCTCATTTCCTGACATTTTTTCCTCGTGTGAATGTATTTCGCAGTAGACATGGCCAAGGGAAGTTTCTACGTTGAGGTTGGAAGAGTCGCTTTCGTGAACTACGGACTCCTCGCTAACAAGTTCGTCGTCATCGTTGACATCGTCGACGGAAACAAGGTATTGAACGTCAAACATTGGACAGTGGATCTGTGTCTGCCACCCAGTTTGCATTTGCTGAAGAATATAAGCAATTTGAGTGAACACTGCATTACGCGTGTAAAAATGGTAGCTGACCGCGTGTATTTATGTTGTTTGTGTTTTATTTCTTGTGTGTTGACTTGTGTAGGTCCTCGTTGACGGACCCACCTCTGGAGTCAAGCGCCAGATCCTCCCCCTCAAGTGGCTCTCCCTTGTTAACGTCAAGGCTGAGATTGCCAAGTCTGAGACCACCGTCGAGCTTGCCAAGAAGATCGCCGAGCAGAAGGTGTGTTTTTATCTAAATATGCATATGTGTATTGTGCTCGAGGGAGAGAAAGAAAGGGGGGTAGCATAGAAAGTTGACTCACTTGAATGTATTGTGAACCATGGTGGTTGCGTAATTGCGACTGGGGTGTATCTATCGTGTATATTTCGTTTTCAACGTCTTACTCACTTATTTCCTTTGTTTTTTTGTTTCTTTCAGATCGACGAGAAGGCTGCCAACACCGGATTCGGAAAGCGCGTCGCCCTTAACAAGAAGCGTGCTGCTCTCAACGACTTCGACCGCTACAAGGCCGCTGTCTACAGAAAGCGCCGCTCTGCCCTCCTCCGCAAGTAAATGCTGAGGAGAATGCTTGTGCCCTGCTCTTCTTTTGTTTTTTTTCTGACGGAATCCCCGTTTTATAAATCAATAAAAACCAATATAAATAATATATGAGAGTAGTTTAATTCAATTCTTCTTGCCAAGTGTTTGGTGTCCTTAGTTGCTAGACTAGAACAACTCTTTTCTCAACTAGGCCTTTTACGTTTCATAAACGTAGCTGAGAACTGAAGAGGCTATTATGAGACAATCATTGAAGAGTAGAAAGAAATGCAGGCGCTACCTGCACTAATTATATTTTGTCTCTGTTTATTTCGTATTTTTATGATAATGAATAATAATGTGTAGGACAGTAGAAAAAGGCCACCTTAAACCTTTGAGAACTTGGACATATCTTAGTCACGTCTAGATGTAGAGTCTAAAATGTATGACAACAGAAAGAAAAGAGATGGGATAGCGAAGGAGGACGAAGAGAGAACAAACACGGCTAGAAAGAAAAGAGAGAAAAAAGAAGAGAATAGGGAAGAATAGGAAAATTAAGATAGAGATAGAGAATACATGGCTGATAATTAATCCACTCGATGCAGGTTAACACAATGTAGAGGAGTATGTATTGCAGCTGGACAGAGGTCAAAGCAACTGCTAAGGAAAAGAAAGAATAGCACACGAGAAAGAAATAGAAAAGGGAAGAGTAAAACGAATAGAGTGGCTCGATTTAGAAGAAAGAGCGGAAATCGAAAAGGAAGGGTGCATATAGAACAATAAATACTATACAGGCACCTATGGGCAAGTGAGAACGCGAAGAGGATTCTCTGCCACGGGAGTGTACGTGTATGAAGGCGAGGGGGGACAGGTAAAGAGTAACGGCTGAAGCGGCAGCGGTTACTTCTTCTTTCTGTCACAAAGGTTCTTGCTCAACCAGTCCATTCCCTCGTGGATTCCCTCTCCCACCAAGGCGTTCGAGTGGCTGTCAGAGAGTGGGAAGGGAAAGATGATCACACAAATGAGCGAAAGAGAGATGAGGAAAGTTAGAACTTGTGATTACAGCAAGAATTGGCAGAGAACAAGTCAAACAGATGTGGATGATGAGTAGGGCACACGCTCT
Source organism: Drosophila quasianomalipes (assembly GCA_035043665.1). NCBI lineage: Eukaryota > Metazoa > Arthropoda > Insecta > Diptera > Drosophilidae > Drosophila > Drosophila quasianomalipes. Next base: position 29,015 of record JAWNMU010000650.1, on the reverse strand, counting down.
CAAATGAACAAAAGGTACGAGACATACGGCGGAAGAGAGGAAATGCGTGATGAGTGAAGAGGGTGGATGGGGATGAGGATGTGGGAAGTGGTGATGTATGGATAAAGGGTAGTTTGTGCTTTAAATACTTACGTGATCTGCCACTTTCTGTCGGCGAGGTGGGTAGAGAGGCTGATGGCGCTAGAGATCTCGTCAGCGGACATGGAGACGTCGAGGTCGTGCTTGTTGGCGTAGAAGAGGATGGGGACGTCAGCGGGGAGCACAGGGAGGATCTGCTGAAGCTCCTCCTCAACGACGTTCATGCGGAACATGTCGGCGGAGTCAATCACGAAGATCAGTCCTCTGATGTCAGCGAGGTTCTCCTTCCAGAGATTACGGTATTGTCTGGCTCCTCCCATGTCGTACACAGTGAAGTTCACAGACCCGTATTTGAATCTCTCGGTCTGGAGTCCCACGGTGGGCTGGAGCTCAGTGCTCTAAGCAACAATTGAAAAACGTGTTAATCCAAAAAAATGAAAGCACAATGCACAATTTTTACCACGCATGTACAGATAATGCATAGTGATGGGGAAATGTTAGTATCTGCGGAGAAAAGCATTCAGATATTGGAATAGACAGGGCAATAAAAGTAATAGGGAAAGCAGGGAAGGTGTGTGGCATTCAAACAAATACTAACCTGCAACTTCTTGGGCTTGAGGTAATTAATAATGGTACTCTTTCCGGCATTGTCCAATCCAATGCAGATGACAAAGCTTTCCTTCTTGCTGCTAGAGTTTCCCATTGTTTAAATGTATAATAGAGTTTTTCCTTGGTGGCTAAACTGTGGCCGCGTCGCCTATCTGCTTTTCTGCTTATTTGAAGATATTTTGGTGAAATTCAAATTCAAATCCGTTATTTTAGAGACGACAAATAAAACACAAGAGCAGTGTTAACTCGGAAAAATGTTTAAATTGCATGTGGACCTTGCAAGTATATCACTGAAAGTTTGTTAAATGGAACAGAGTAAATGATGTGTTGATATGTTCTGCATATGTTGAAGAAAGCCGCGAATTTGAAAGTCCAAAACATTGAGAAAAAACATAGTTGTTTGTTTCTTCGATTTTGGTTTTCGTATCGTTTCGGTTTTCTTGTATATTTGCTTGTTAGTTGCGTTAAGGATTTGTATGTGAGTGTACAGTCATCGAGAAGATCTCCAGATATATGGCTTCGTGTTTATTTTGTATTTTGTTGTGAAATATTTATGTGTATTTCGTGTTCGTGCCTTCTCACTTGAACTCATCGTTTTGTGTGTAAGCGCTGAATGTACTGGATTGATTTACAATATAATGTTGTTGTTTTTTCAATACAATTTACAGGTCATCTTCTTCAGTCTCGCACTAGGATAAGAATAGATTGGCTATGAGTGATTTCATCCGTCCAACGCAGGAATTGTTGGGCGGTAAGTTTCTTTCCTTCTCTGCTCTTTCTGGGATTATGTTTCTCTCTTATTTTTTCGAGATCTGTATTGGCTTCGTGCCTCGATCCTTTTTTTCGTTTTGCTGTGTTGTTTAGAGTATGGTCATCGTTTGTGGTTAATATATGAATGTGTTTGGGTAGTACACATGTACTTTGTGATGAGAAGTTATTGCGGTTGGTAATGCCAATGATGTTGAAGGGAAAAAGGTGGAAAAGGAAGAAAGAGCAAGGAAATGAACGGGAAGCAAAAAAAAAAAGAAAAAAAAAACAAGTGAAGCTTAGCTATGAAGACGATTATTGGTGTTCCTTGATGCTAATACAGTTGATTGGATGTGGTTTCTGTGTAAATGTGTGTGCATATGTTCTTGTGTTGTGTATTTGACTATCGCCTTATCTCTCCCGCGTCACCCCCGTTTGATTAGCTATTATCACTAAACCTACTCTCAAGGACAACCTTCTCGAGAGGCCTCCTTTCCGCTTCATTCATGATATAGTATCCAGGTGAGTATCCTCTCCCCCTCTCTCTCTCTCCCTCCCTCTATCTCTCCCTCCCCCTTCTCTCTCCCTTTCTATTTCCCTCTCTCCCTCCCTCTCTCTCTCCCTCTCATTCCCATCTTTCTCTCTTGCATTGTATATCTGTTGCATGTAGAAGTGGTCCTGCATAGCTGCATGCTTTGTATCTTTGTTTTGCTATGTGAGAATCCAATATACCTTTGTTTCTAATGTTATTTCTATCAACCGTTTCTTTCTTTCATGTGCTATCTTCGTGTGTTTTTCTCTGTGTCTGTGTGCATATGTGATGAATGTGTGTACGTATGCATTTATGTTCCTGTTTCTACTTCCAGCGTATCATCCTCAACTGGATTTCTGTCAGGAGTTATCCCACCTGAGTTACAGGATGGAAAAGCAATCTCATCGAAGGAGGACAAGATGAAATACTTGGCTCTGGTGAAGGAGAGGTGGAAGAGGCTGTAGGACACTCGGTTGATGTCGACCCACACATGATCACCGCCGGAAAGGAGTGCGAGAAAACGAATGTCCTCCTCCAGGAACTAGCTAGGGCTGGGTTGAGTTTTAGAAACAACGGAGCTGGAAGCAAGTCTTCGTCATCGGCCTCCTCTGCGACTACTTCCTCTTCATCCCCTTCTGCTGCATCTTCCTCCTCCTCCTCCTCTTCCTCCTCTCCCTCCTCTTCCTCCTCTTCCTCCTCCTCCTCCTCCTCTGCTGAGCCTGCTCCTCGCAAGAGAAACTCTCTCTCTTCCTCCTCTTCTACCTCTTCCCCTCTTCTGCCTTCTGCATCCTCTGCATCCTCCTCTTCTGCGTCCTCTTCATCTATTTTCTCGCTTCTCTCATCCTCAGCCCCCATCCCTGTGCATCCTCCTCTCCTTCTGTCGCCTCTTCTTTCTCTCTGACTGTGTCTCCCAGACCATAACCATCGTGTCCTCTCTTATTTCCAAGCCAGTGATGCAGGAAAAGCAACTTGTCGAAAACCTCCTTTCCGATTCATTTTGGATATAGTTGTGGGGCTGAAAGCGAAGACTTCCCATCCAGACGACCGACTCTTCTCTTCCAGAGGAAATGGATGGTGGGAACTACAAACCAGGAGGAAGTGGGAAACAAACAGGAGTGGTTGGAAAAACTCATCGCATATACTGAAGGCAGCGATGAAGGACCCTGCGCTGATTGAAGCGAATCCTAAGCTCATCTGCGCGGGAAAAGACGCGGAAAACACCAACATACTTATACAGACATTCGCGCTGCTCTCTGCCTCGGGAATTAAACCATCCGATGTTTGGGATGCAATGCATGGAAAAACACAAGTCAGCGCCTGCCCCTACCCCCGATACTCCCCCTGCCCACTCCTCCTCCTCTTCGTCTCAAATCATCTCCTCCTCTGAAGGCCATGGATCTAGCAAGTCTCAGGCTCAAGACGAACCATCATTCTTCGCTGCCAAGACCAGCGATAGTGCCTCTGCCTCTTCATCATTCTCGTTCACTCCTCTCTCCTCATCCTCTTCTGGTTACAATCCCTCCTCTCCCGAGTCCTCCTCTCCCGCCCCCTCGCCTCCACTGGAACTTCCCGGGCCCAGTTGACCAGAACGACAACCCCTGCCAGAAGAGGACCTCCTAAGGTAGCGCTTTGTCTCCTCCATTCCTCTTTCCTCTGCTCTCCCGTTCCTCTCTCCTCTCCCTTGTTTTCTCTCTCGGTCTCTATGCGTCTTCCCTTCCTCTTTATTATTTTTCTTTGTCCATGAACTCCATTTGTTTCGAACTACATTGTGTTGTGTTTTTGTGCCTTGTTTTGTACAAAAAAGCTAACATCTCGATGCGAGTGTGCATATGCATGTATGATTTTTTTGTTATTTTGTTGTATAGCCCGTGTCTGAGGCAGTATCCAATGTTGGAGTGGTTGCGAAGGACGTGTTGAACAAAGAGGTCATAAGAGAAGGAGAGGTAATCGAAGAAGAGGATATGGGGGGCGATGAGGACCAGGCAGACCCCTCTCTCTAAGGGGAGGGGAGGGAGGCGACGGAAGACTACTCAACAAAATCAAGGACTCGATCGAACCCAAGAGTGGGCTGGGTAGAGTGCAGGTATGTTTCTAAAGTGTATATACTCGAAGTGCATATTTCTAGATATACTCCTTGGACATGGTCACTTCTACGTGATATGTCTACACGAATAACGATAGATGTGTATCTGCAGATGTATGCCGTAGACGGGTATATATCCCTGTCGCTAATGCGTTTTTTCTTGTAATGAATGACTCTGCTGTTGTGCCATTGAAGACCGGAAGGAAGAACTCAGCGCTGTATTCTAACTCCACGAAGCAGTTGGACGCATTGAAGACTAACATCCAGTCCATCTGTAGTTCAGCCCAGCCAGTCGCTCAGTACCTTTCGTTCATCTACGACGACATAGAGCAAATACTCAGAGGTAACGGGTCATACACACTCATACAATCGCAATCTCATCTCTCCTCTATCCAGTCTCTTCTCCTCTCCTCTCGCCACGTCTTCATCGCTCTCCTTTTTTTCTATCTTCTCTTACTCGGTTCTTTTCTTCTCTTCTCTGACTTTTCTCTCCTCACGCTCTATCTCTCTTTTTTCCTTGGTCTTTCTAACATGAATGCTCACTAACCCTCCCACGTGTGTTATTTTTCTCCCTTTGTTTCTCTTTGATTCCTCCTCCGTATCTTTCTCCCGTCGCATTCTGCTCCCTCCCCAGAGCTGGAATACTGGAAGAAGCAGAGGAACCAATACGGAAGTGAATACGAGAAGAAGAAGACGGAGGCTGACGCTGAACTGGGGAAGTACACCAAGGAGATAGCGTCCGTGGATGCCGAGATAGAGGATGTGGAGGCTGCCATCCAGAGGGCGAAGAGAAACCTACTCTAAATCATGCAAGTTTAATTTGTTCAGCTCACTCTGGATGTGCCGATGTGTGTACATGCAAGAGTGTGCACGTATGTTGTTGTTTTTCGTTTCTATTTTGTTGCCTAGCGACCTCCCGTGTTAGCTTCACTTCGCAGTATCTCGTAGTCTCTTGAGCCCTAGTCTTATCCGTTGACTCTATCTTTTTCCTTTCTTTTCCTCATCTTTCCTTCATTTTCCTTCCTTACCGTCCTCTTGTTTCATTCGTTAGTTTTTAACGGCATTCATTCAGAGTGCATATGCTTCTTTGTTGTTATTTTTGTTTTTCTCTTCCTTTTCTTCTTTCTGTATCTGTCTATTTCATCCTCCTTTTCCTCTTCCTTTTCCTTTTCTTTTCCTTTCTAGTTTCCTAGCAATTTTCCACCCAATCTGTCTTTGATTCCATAGTGTCTTTTCCAGTGGAGATATCCCATCCTCCTCATCGTATGAGACGTAGATTGTGTTCCACGTGTACATGACTTTATTCATGAGATGGTATTTGTCCTTGAATGTGCTTCTGAGTATCTCTCTCTCTCTATTCAATTTTGAATCAGCGACGTAATACACCAAGGTCTTCTGTTTCATCAGCATTGGATATAAGCTCATTTACTATCCATAACATACACAAATATCAAGCAGACGACTTGAGTCTCTATGAAAAAAAGAATACGGAAGTTGGGAGGCTTTTACTCGATATGTATGTGAAAATGAATATAAAGGGCAATAGGAATGACTTCGGTGCATGCACAATGAATTCTAACACAATAATGAATGGCTATACGTTGAATAATAAATAAATAGCTCAACTCATTTTCCTCCTGATCCCCCTCGACACCCTTCCCCTCTCTGTCTGCACCCCCCCACCGTTCGTCGGTTTATCCTCCTGTCTCTGCCCACTTCTTAGCCTTTGCTTGCCTGTTCTTCATTTGTGCCTCCAGCTGAGCTCTCACTTGGTTCTGGACCTGGCTCTGGAAGTCTGGAGACTGCATGTGTTGCTCGATCATCTCTCTCCTTAACCTCTCTTCCTCCTCCCTCTTCTCGCGTACTCTACTCTCTTTCCGATTGACCCCATTCCTTTGTCGCAGTTGTGCACATCCTCTCTGCTTTCGAACTCCAACTGTCGCGGAACTGCAGTGCCTCGTTCTCCTTCTCGTTCTTTCTGCTCCTCCGCATCATCTTTCTCGCCCTTCTCGTCACTTACGTGTCTCCTCTTGTTCCCCCTCACTCTCTTCGTTGGTTCATGCTCCTTGAGGAGCTCCTCTCCCTTCTTCCTCGTCTCTCTCTTTCCTGCACTCGTTCCTCTCCGCCTCAGTCCAATTAATTACGCAGAAGCAGGCATCGAGTAGCTCCTCCTCTCCTCATTCACTCCGTACCCCAGCCCCTTTACTGAGCAGGTCGAAGGCACCTTGCTCAGTTTGAGGAGGAGATCGTCCGCCTCCTCTTCGTCGACGTGAGTGAGGAGGGTGATGTGAAATCCATCGAGTCCGTCTCTGATCAGTCTGTGTGTCAGATAGATCGAGGGAATGTGTCTGAAGTACTTCTTTCCTGCGTTGTACAATTTGTTTCCTGCCAAGAAAATCCTGTTTCCAGTAAAGTATATGATGTCCAGGGGCTTTCCCTGAGGTGTTTTGAGGTACTCGTAGAACTTAGAAAGACGAACGAGGAAGGGAGTCGTCGCAACAGAGGACACTAGGGGCTCGCCTGCATTTTTCTCTTTGTCTTCGAAGTATAGTTCAGCCATGGTCGTCTTCACCGGCACTTGAAGACGGGCCTGGAGGCGTTGTTCCAGTCCGACGAAAAAAAGGGGCTAAAGAGATCTCTGCACTTGTCGAAAAGGGTTATGAAGATGTCCGCATTCAAACAAATTACGTCGAAGCTGGGGTAAAAGTAGCTGAAAGGATTTGAAACAACAAAAGCGCGCACTGCTTCCTGAGGGTCCTTGGTATTGTCGAAAGTTTCGTTCATCTTTGCTACAGCAGCATTGAATTTAGTCTTGGCGAAAGACTCACTGTATTCCTCGTGGTCCTTTCCGAAGTCTTCCTCTGCGAGAATAACCTTCTTTGTGGGACGAACAACGATCTGAGACCACACATTAGAAGAGTCAATTTGTTCAGCAGCAGGCTCCATATGAGTTTGTCTTGTGTACGATGGTGCGCGAGTCTATTTTTCGTTGATTACATTTGCCTGTTCACTCCTCTTTTCTAAATCTCAATTTGAAGTGTTTATCTGGCTCTGCCCAAGTCCTAAGAAAGACTGAATGCATATAATATGCAGATGTTTGTCTCACACGATGCGAGTTTATGTCAAGGTGCAAGAATTTAACGCGCATATCAGAAAGTTAAGAAATAAAGACAGGGGTAAGGGCTGACGAAGAATAATAATTATTTGACACTATTTTGTAATTTAATATGCTGATCCTCAACAAAATAAAACTTGCTAAATTAATTTAAAGATTGAGAGCAATGAAAGCGGAAAACAGTAGCAGTTGAAAAATAAGGTTCACATTGAATGTAGATATTCATTTTAATTACGTAATTATCATTTTCATCAGGGCTTGAGCCTTCAAGAGTGAGGCTTATTCAATTGGCTGGGATGACAGCCTGGTTTTGAGAGTGTGCACCGATATGCAATTCTCGAACCGCCTGTGCCGATGGATGAAGGATCATGCAAGTAATGAGGGAGAGATTTCATTCGTGATTTGGATATCAATAAAAGGTACCAAAGAGCTATGGAACATCACTGAATTTGTGGGTAGTATCCGTATAACACACTAGCGCATGATTAACTACATTAAAATAACATTTTTGTTTATTTTCACAAGAATATTAACAAGAGCTAGTAAGAAAGGGTTTAATATATGCATAATCACATGAGTATACACTCGGTAAAACGTATATGATGCACTCGGTAGTGTATGAGCTTAGAGAATAGTGTGTGAGCAACACATATATGGTCTTTAAGAAACAATAAATAAATAAACTATCTAAAAGTAAAATAAATGGGGATACAGAAAAAAATGTTTGTTTGTTTGTTTGTTTAGAAGAGCGTGGGGGTCTTGGGCTTGGTGAAGAAGTAAAGAAGGGTGTTCTTGTTCACTCTCTTGCTCTTCCTGTCCTGAACGTAATCCTCAATCATAGTGGGCATCTGCTCCATCTTCTTCTTAATCTCAGCAATCCTGGAATGAGAGCATGTAGGGGAGATAAATATATACACGGATATATATGAATGAGATGCATAAGCCGTTGGGTGGATGGAATGAAACAAACAGTTGTGTCTCGTGACGAAAGACGGTCGAACGCAGTGGTGGAGAAAGAAATAGAAGAGAGCAGGTGCGTATACAGAAAGAGTGTAGAGAGGGAGGGTAATGTAACATACTTAGTCTCGCAGTTGAGAGCCTTGTGTCCCTTGACAACGACTGCAACCTTCTTGTGGGGACGAGTGAAGAACCAAGCACTTTCAGCACGCCTTTCCTTCATCTTCTCGGCGCGAGTCTTACTGCTGTCAAATACGGAGACGTGAGCCTCCATCTCGAAACGCATCATGCGAACTCTCTCCTGAGCAGAGTAGAGGGGCTCTGTATACATTACACGTATAGAAATAAAAATGCAGCACGCACCCCTTGAGATGCCGATTAGCTTCAGTGCTCATAACAATTGAAGAATCCCGTCGGCAAAAAGAAGAAGACTTTTAAACAGCAAAGAAAACATCCAACATATAAAATGTACAAGCAAACATAATATTTGAATGAAGAGACTTCTAGTGAATGATCAAACATACTGAAGAAACGTCCTCCAGACCATCCTCCATGAAGTTCGAAGTAAGAGACGACCTGTCCGCTCGCAAGGTTAAAAGTAGTGGTAGGCCTACAAGGAAGCCCAGTGCGGGGGTCGTTGAAAGCCTCAGCGGCGTTAGAAACTTTAGGAGGCATAACAAGTCTAGCCTGCAAGTCAGTAATGTGGTACTTGCTGGTGAGTTTTCTTTCCTTTGGTCCTTGGTACACCATCGCAGGAGTAAATTTGTGAACAAGGTGAGAAGTTGCCTTCTTAAAGGCGTCCTTGCTGACATCAGCAGGCTTTGCTAACTTGCTTAGGTATATCTCACTGACATTTTATCTAATCTACACACACAGAAGAGTAAAAGATGGCCTCGAGTGCTAGCTTCAAAATGAACCTAAAATTATTCACAATTCAAAACTGTATATAATTCCCTGTTACTTTTGTAATTTGCTATATAAGTACAATCAATACAGTATTTAAATTGAGTATTTATCCCCTACGAGGCATAACAAAGTAAAAAACATATGGTCTCTTGTAAAATGCCAACAAGCTAAATCGTTGTTGGTACATGCACTCGATTTTCTTCCGAAAGAAAATGACAGAGACACATAACTCTTAATATGTCTATGAATTGCAATGTAAATAATATCCAACATGGGGAGATAGGATGAACAAGTTTCAAATATTTTTTTAGTAATTAATCGTGCGTGAACACACGACTAAGTAAGGATAGAAATTCGTATGAATGTGCACAAATGCGAATCTTCAAAGAGATTAAGATTTTTCAGCTGCACGAGTGCTTTTGCATTACAAGATAATGTTGGATGTACGCAGTATGTCTGTAGGTTTGTAATGTGACACTGGCGACATGTGCTATGAATATTAAACTACATCTTTGCAAAGGAATGATTGTTATCCAAGAGATCAATCCACAGTTCTTAATGCCATTGTCTTCTGTGGCTGAAGGAAATGGTGTCGTTTTATTCGCTTATGAGCACATTCAATTGACTTTGTAATGAGCACGTATGCTGTGATTTAACTCCCTATTGAATACATCAAGTATTCGTAGTGTTTGGTCAAACACCATTTTTGTGTAGCTTCCATTGTGCATGCATGCGTGGGACATGTTCACATGTTCTCCTAAGACGGCTACTCCCATGAATATATAACCTATCTATGGATAACTTACTTTTCTGCTTTTAGAATTTGATTGACACACACTGGAATAGTAAATAATTATTGTACATCGTAATTTAACTCCTTTGTAAAATGGGCATTCCTCTTGGTCTTTTTACTCTTATCTCTCTTCCAGTATGACTGCAGAAGTGGAGAGCGCAGGATTCCAATTCACAGACGAATTAAACGTAACTTATAAGGCGTACACCCACGAGAAGATGTTGTACGAAATGACAGCGTTGATCGATAAAACTTTGTCGGAGCCTTACTCGATATTTACTTACCGCTTCTTTGTGAACAACAGCCCAAACTTGTCTTTTGGAGCGTACGACGGAGATAAATGTGTCGGAACTGTCATTTGCAAAATAGATATTGACAACAAAGTAGGACAGAGCAATATTGTAGATCGTGTGTTCTTCGGCATGCATGCTAATGTAGTACATTTAAACGCTCGCTGTGTTTGACGTTTTACGTGTGTGATGATGTGTTCATGCTTTAGGGTCGTCGTGCGGGGTACATCGGAATGCTTGTTGTGGAGGAGGAGTACAGAAAAAAGAAAATCGGTAAGGTTCTACTGTGATGTCTATCGTAATATTGAAGTGTGGGCACTTTTCGCATGACTGCCTAAAGAGCGAATAAGCATATTGATTCCGTACTGATGATGAAGGTTTTGTGTTGATTGCTGGCCTCGTTTTCTCAGGAACTAAGTTGGTAAAGTTGGCGATTAGGGCGATGATAGAGGATGACGCAGATGTCTGTGTATTGGAAACGGAGTATTCGAACACGCGCGCCCTTCGCTTTTACGAGAACATGGGTTTCCAGAGGACGAAGGTTCTTCCCCGTTACTACATTAGTGGAAGCGATGCTTACAGGCTCAAGCTCTGGCTGAAACCATACATCTACCCAACTCTTCATCCTCAGGATGACCGCGAGAGTAAACACAGAGGGAACAAAAATGCTGGGGAGTAGCAAACGTTCTAGCATATATACAGATAAGGAACTCATGATGTTCTCTTTTATTCGGCTAAAACAAAGTGTCTCTCTTTGAGTTGGGTCTTCCCTTTCCCCTTATCCCAGTCTCCTCCGCCTACGTATTTCTGCTCCTTTTTATTCTACACAAGCATGTGTTTGCAACTATTGTTGTTATCGTGGTCATATACCCTGTCTATCTATGTAGTTGATGTGTATCGTCTTAGTCCCTCGCTAGTGCGTGTTATTTATTTATTATTTGTTATTTATTTCCATGTAGCATGAATTTGTCTTCGCAGTTGGAACTCCCGATATATATGTAGTATTGATACTATCTATGATAGCTCTGTAGCAATAAAGAAAAGTCTTCTTAACAATCTTGATCGCGTGCAGTCACTTTAATCTTCTGTTATTTTGTATTGTTCTTTGTGTTAAACCGCACGTGAACATTTGTTCGCATGTTTCACCGTAACGACGTATTACTACAGATATTTTTTATATACAGCTGCCGCTTGCGCCCATGTGGCGTACATGAGAGAGTAAGCCACGTTGTACTATTAACAATACGCATACATAGACACAAGGGAGTAGGGACACAACACGGGTATGAATTGGAAAACAAATAATTGTAAAACCAAAGGGGTGCTCTGGCACTGGAAGGACTCAGCAGTGAGGGAGCATACGTTACAACAGCTAAAGCAAACACAGAGCAAGAGAAGAGGGACGTAGAATGAGAGGGACGACAAAGAGAAAAGGAATGAAAACAAGTCATAAATAATAAAATGAGAGGGTATCCTCAGAAAGGAGAGAGAATGGGAGAAGGGGACGAGGAGGAGGGGGGAGAGAGAGGGGAAAAAAGGAACAGTCGGGGTTTAGAGGTTTCTCTTGGAAGGAGGGATGTACTTGGTCTCGAGATGGTCAGGAATGGTGTCGAGCTGGTTGGATCTCTTGAGCTGGATGAGGTAGCACGCGACGACAAACTCATCCACGTCAAGATATCCGTCCTTGTCGAAATCAGCGAGGGTCCAGATCTGTCTAAGGTCGGCGTTAGCAAGACCAGAACGACGGAAGAGGTCCTTGGCTCCAGCACCAGAGAGTTTTCCAGAGATGAGCTTGAGGGTGTAGAATTCATTTTCAAATTGAGAACGAGCAACTCTGTCGATGGCCCACTGTTCCTGGACAATGTCCTGGTCGGGGTCGTTTTCGAAGGGGTTCGCACTGATCGATCCAGTGAATTCAGTGAGAGCAGCGGAGGCGGGAGTGTAATTGGTGTTGATGTAGACGGTGGATGAGGGGTCCTGTCCGATTCCATACCCATCGTATACAGTAGCAGGCTCTGCTCCACTCAGGTCCTCGATCTTCACTCCATTTCCTCCAGAAGCCGTTTGCTGCAGAAGCAGGGCCTGCTTCTGCTTAAACTGCTCGGAGAGGTTCTGGTAATCGTTGGCAGAAGGAAGATTACGCATGAGCTCAGGGACATCCTCCGACAATACCTTGTCAACGCGGCCCAACATCTTAAGATCAAGCTTGGGGAAGTTCTTGAGCTGGTACTCGGCAAGGGTGTCTCTAAACTTGTTGAGATTAGGGAAGTCTCCGACGGGAAGGTTGTACTTCATCTGGATCTGCTTGAACTGGTCCAGCAGCCCTGCCAACAGTTTCTTCTGAGTTCCATCTCCGCTGAACATTCCCATCTGAGCGCGCAGGTGAGAGATGATGAGGGCGTGAACCTTCGCCATGCGGGCCCTCTTGACGAACTCGTTGACTTTTCTGACGGCGTTGTTGCGGGGGAGGGAACGGAGGTCGGAGATAAGGTCAGCCTCCTCCGCTCTTAGCAGAGCCTCGTTGTCCTTGTACTTGTAGGCTTTCGACCAGAAGGATCCTATGTACACTCTCAGCACCTCGGGAGTCTGGATGACCTTTCCAAGGGACCACATGAGTGCTCCGTACACCCTCATGAGTTGTTGGGAACTAACCGAGTCGGCCTTGTTGAGGATGCATCTGACCTTGTCGTCCTGTCCCTGCAGAGCCTCGATTGCGTTCTTGAACTCATCGGAGATGTCCAACTTGTGGGCATCGAAGAGGAGGAGAATACGATCGACTCTCCCTGCGAACCATCCAATCACCTCTGCGAAGGGGTAGCTACGGCCGATGCGCTGCTTCTCTCCTGACAACACTCCGGGAGTGTCGATCAGGGTGATGCGCTTAAGGATGGGAGAAGAACTCGTCACACACTCGAACTTATTCAAGAACCCCACTCCGAAACGCTGGGTTCCGGCGAAAGGCTTATCCTTCATGATGGCAAGAGTGTTTCCGGGGATGGTGCGCTCCTCATCGTCGTACATCACAGCGACAAAGCGGTCGGTGGTAGGCTCAGGTCCAATCATCATTCCGGGGAAGTCCTTCTCCAACAAGTACTGGATAAAGGTGGTCTTTCCGGTAGAGTACTGTCCCATCAGCAACACCATAGGTACAGCGTCGAAGTCGGTGTCAGAGAGGAAGGGGAGTGGAAGCGGTCAAAGTTGTAAGCCTGCTCCAAGGGCTTCATGTACTCTTTGTAGTACTTCTTCAGTCCATCCAGGATCCTCTCCTGAGGACGCACCAACGTTTCATACGCAGCGATCTGGTGGGGGTCGTTGAAATGAGACACGGGAACGAGACTCATGTCTAATATTGTTTGTATGCGCAAGAAAAATCAGAATCAGTACGCAAAAATTAAAAATGTGGAAATACAGGGTAATATATTTGTGTTGACACATGTCGCTTGGATAGTATTGTTTTTCCCAATCTGAAGGGATGTAGTAACGAATAATTGGATTGCTAGAACGTAAACTAAGTGTGCAAGACGTGTTGATTCCTTAATTCAAATAAGAACATAAGCACTCGCGCAACGTTAGCTACGCATTTCTCTGAAGAGAAAGAAACATAGTCTACTAGCAAATAAACATTATCTCATACACATAACATAAATGCGTATTTAATTCAGCACAATAATGTGTGTGTTGCCTATGTGTGCAGTGTTTGTGACGGTAATTGAATAGGTCGTTAAAAGCGCAAAAATATGCAGGACTGGAAAAGTGATTCTATTGGTTTCATCACTTATTCACTCTATGTATAATACTCGGAAAACTCATGACTCAAAGAGAAATACTATTTTTTTTTTATGTTGGCATCTATCACAAGCTTATTTGTTTTTAATCAAATGTGTTAGGTTCAAGTTTTGTTTTTATTAAATCATCTATTTTCTGGTAAACCTCATTCCTTTTTTTTTTTTTCCTCATGGCAGACAAGTCTCACTACCCGTTTCCCTCTCTTTCTGAAGAAAAACGAATGGGATGACAAATCGTGTTAAAATGCAGCATCTGCTTTTTCATTTTTCGTGGATGTTTTTAAACCTTGTAAACGAGTGCTTCTATTCAATGTATTTAGGAATATTTTCGATAAGTATGTTTCCAGCTATAGTGTTTTTGAACGTTGGCTGTTACACTGAAAAATATACATTGCTAAACGTGTTTCTGTGTGTGTTGTGCGTTGTTCGTTTGTACATCTCAGTCATGTTAAAAGGGGGCATCAAAAATGCTCCTGATGTAGATATAAAGGAGTACGAAATGCAACTTGCTGTAAATCGTCTTATAGAATCTTTCAATAAGAATTTTAATGAGGTATGTTTAACTTCTAGACATGCCCTTTTTTCAGCGAAGATCCACTGTATCAGCAATACCTGGCTTGTTGTATATTTGATAATATGATGGACTGTTTTGAATGTGTGTACATGAGATAAGTTTTTACCGCTTCTATGTCTCGTTCACGATGTATGTGTGTATGTTGATTTTTGTTCGCCCTACTCACAACCTTATTCCTCTTCTTTTTTCCTCTTGTGTAGTTGATTTCAAAGTCCCATGCACCTCCGTCGACGACAGACACTACAAAAACAAATGCTTTGAGATCTCCTCAGAATGTGTTTATGCAGCAGAGCAGTCAATTGACTGGTATATCGAGTGGAGGAGGGACAGGGGAAGAGAAGGAGTCGTCTCCTCTTCAATCCAGGTTGTTTTCTGGGTTGGTGCAATTAGTGGATGATTTTGAGAAGGAGACCTTGGTGGGGGGAGAGACTTTTCTATCGACTGTGTTGACATGTGCAGTGAGGTTGGAGAAGAAAGGGTTCTTTGGGATTGCGAAGCACTTTTACTCGTTGTTTCTGGGAAGGTCGAGTGAGTTGGACTCAGTGCTTCTACCCTCCTCCCTCACGGTCAACAACCTCGACGAGGTCCAGGACAAGAAGGCGCACACCATCAAGCTCTACGTGAGGGCAGCGTATGGATATGCAAACTGCTTGTACTCTCTCACTTTAGAACAAGACCCTCGCCTCTGAGTCCCACGAGTGTGGACTCTGTGCACGCTTCTCTCCAAAGCGTTTACCAGGGGCTGAACAAGATCGGGACTCTCACCACCCCCTCCAACTACCCCTTCTCCTCGGCACCGGCCTCCGAGCGCACTGATGAGGAAGAAGAGAGGAGACCCAGGTGATTCTGCTTGAGGACATGATGGAGTCTCTACAGGAGGAATTGGCAGAGGAGGTCGTGGAAGGCAGCATCTACCTCCATAAGATAGCACGGCATCTCGTTCGAGTCACAAATCCCAAGTACACGTCTTCGTTTTCCTCGCCCTTTTCCTCTGCTTCGTCCTCTCCTTTGGACTGTCTTCCCCTCTCATTCGCCCCATTCGGAGATCGATTCAGCCCTTCCGTCTGCGCTGGAATCGTGGATCCCTCCGGCGCTCAGGAGGCAGAGAAGCCTGATTCTTCGTCTTCTTCCTCCCATTCTGCTCCCCCTACTGTGCTTCTGAACCTAGTCAAACCCTACCTGTCGTTTGCACTGATGGTCGTAGAAGCCATCGCCCCCTCTCCTCCACGACGTTTCTCCCCTGGCGCACCCAGCTGTACATTACCCTTTGTGAAATAAGCGAGCAGCAGCAGTTACTCTCTTCTGCTAAACAGTGTGCGTTCCGTCTGCTTGCTCAGGTAGAACAGACCCTTGCACTGGAGAGGGCAATGCCCCCCATCCCTGAGAACGTGGAGGCGACGATAGAGAAAGTGATGACCACTGCGAAGACCCTTGTGTTCAAATACTCATATCTTTGTAGAGACATTGACAGCCAAGACGTTCCCGCTGCCCTTGCCCTGCTTTTTAAGAGTGACGCTGGCAGGATAGGCGCCCTCATCGCCACAGTGGAGGGGGGAAGGACTCTGTCGCCAATGGAATGCAGGCATCTGCCGTCTCCTTCCTCTCCGCCCTCTCTCCCCTCTCAGATGCGTCCTTTTTCTCCTCCTCTCCCTCTGCTTCCTCTTCTTCGTCTTCTCCCTTTGGCTCTTCCCCTCATTCCTCTCTTCTAGGGTCTTCGGAGGAAGAGAGAAAGGCAGACGAATACGTTCGAAACATGACCCTGCTGTCTCCCTCTCTTTTCCGCTCCCCTGCACTCCTCCTCCGTGTCTTCATCCTCATCTGCAGCTGCTTTCCTCTCATCCCCTGTCACTTCGTCCACTTCTTCTTTTCCCTCTTCCCTCGCCTCCTCCTCTCTCTCCTGGGCAGAGAAGGCGGTGTTGAAGGGGATCTGGAGAAGGAAGAGGGAGGCAAGGGGAGGCAGGGTAGACGAGGATGAGGGAGCTGAGGGAGAGAGAAGATTGACAGGGTGGATGGCGGAGGAAGAAGAAGATGAGGAGGAGTGGGAGAAGGTCGACCTCATCGAGGAAGAGAGGATGGTTATGGCTGAGGCTGTCACTTCCTACTCTTCTTCCTCCTTGTCCTCTCCCTTCTCCTCTCCCTCATCCGACCACTACAACAGAGTTCTGTCTGCCTACATTCAGCTCTTCTCTTCCAGGCTCACATGTCCTTCATCTTCGTCTTCTTCCTCCTCTTCTTCCTCCTCGTCCTCCTCCCTCCTCTTCCTCCTCCCTCCTACCCTCTGTTGGGTTTTCTTCTGCTGCTTCTCTTCTATCTACCCTCTCCTCATCTTCTTCCTCCTCTGCTTCATCCTCCTCTTCATCCTCCTCTGCCCCCTCCACCTCCCGTGGTCAAAAAGGGTCTCAGTCAGGAAGAGAGACAGGGGCAGGGGGAGGAAGCGGAGGAGGAAGGGAGGGAAGGGGGGCAAGGGGGGGCAAAAAACAGCAGGAGCAGAGGGGACTAACGAGGACAAGTCTTCGTCTTCTCCCTCGCCACACCCTCTCTCTCTGCTCTCTCCCCGTTGATTTCTATTCTCCGCCCCACCTCCCTCTCTTCGCCCCTTCCCTCCCCTTCCTCCGCGTCCTCACCCTCTTCCTATGCCTCCTCCACTCCCTCTTCCTTTCCCTCCTGCTCTGAACTTGCATCTTACGCCCTCTCGTTTTCCCTGACCCACGAGCAGTACCTCCTGCTCCTCGCTTATGAATTATCTATGCCCTACCTTTGCCCTCTGGGGCCCTTTCCTTCCTTCTTCTCCCCCTCGCCTCCCCCTCCCTCCTCCTCAGCTGTCGTCGTGAACGAGGGAGACAAAAACAAAGGAGGAGTGGGCAAGGGAGGGAAGAAGGGCAGGAGAAGGAGAAGGAGAAGGAGAGAGAGCGAGAGAAGGAAAAGGAGAGGGAAAGGGAGAGGGAGAAGGAGCGGGAGAGGGAGAGGGAGAGGAGAGAGAGGGAGAAAAGGGTCATCTTTCAGTCCAGGTCTTCCCCGTCGGTGCGTTGATCGCAAAGGAAGAGGAAGAGAGGGAACTGTTGTCTCTGAATGAAGTTGCCAACAATGCCTACAACTATTCTCCCTCCGACCTCTCCCTCCTATCTTCCATCCACTCTTCCCCTGCTCTGCCCTCGTCTCTCCCCTCTCTCTCCCTCTCTCCCTCACCATCTGATATCTCCCTCTTTCCGAAACCTCCGAAACCCTCCCTCTTCTCCTCCTTCTGCTCCACTACCTCCTCTTCTTCTTCTACTCCTCTGCCCCTCCCCACCCCTTCTCCTCCTCGTCATCACCTTTTCTCTCATCACCTGGTTCGGTTCTTTCTCCCTCCACCCATTTTCCCTTTGTCTCCTCCTCTTCTCATCTGGCCTCTGGCCACAGTTCCTCTCCCTCCTCCACCTCCTTCTCCTCCGTCTCTCGTCCTCCCTCCTCCGCATTGGAGTCCCTTCTCCCCTCTCTCGCTTCCCTTTCCTCTCCTCCTTCCTCTCCCTCAGACAAAAACACTTCTCATCACTCTACTCTGCATACTCTGCATACCTCTCTCTCCCTTCCTCCTCTGCCTCTGCCTCTGCCTCTGCCTCCTCCTCTGCCTCGTCTTCGTACCCTTCTCCCCTTCCCCTCTCCCTCCTCCTTGCTTTCTCTCCCTCCCCTGGGTGCCCTAACGTACCTCTTTTCCCTCCCTTTGTCTTCCATCTCCCCCCTCTGCTCCGTATTCTTCCCCTTGGACTCATACGCCAGAGCTGATTCCCTCTCCCATGTACTCTCCCTATCTAACCTCCTCCTAGGTTCCCTCCTCTCCGCCCCCTTCGCTCCCTCCTTCCCCTTCTACTCCTCCGCTGAGTCGGTGGCCCAGATAAGAACCGCGTATCTCCAGCACATCATCCTCTCATCTGTCTCTCCCTCCCCTTCTGCCTCCCCCGTCTCCTCTTTCTCTACCACTCAACCATCCGCATCATACTCCTCATCCGGCTCCTCCATCACCTCTTCTTCTTCTTCTTCTTCTTCTTCTTCTTCTTCTTCTTCTTCTTCTTCTTCTTCTTCTTCTTCTTCTTCTTCTTCTTCTTCTTCCCCCTCGTCTACTCCTCTGTTGATATCCCCCCTCGGCTTCCTTCCGTGCTAGAAGAAATAAAAATGATCGAGGAAGACAAAACTGCCTCCCTTCGCATACGCCTGTCCGCTCTGTCTTCCTTTTCCTCTTTCCTCCACTCCGTCTGTTGTGCTGCTCCTTCTCCCGTCTCCTCCTCTCTTCCCTCTCCTCTTGTGCAACGCAACCCCTCGCTCTCTGACCACTCGGGTGCAAGTGATGTGTCTCTCGCAGTCGAAGGGGTCGAACAAAAGGGAATGGGCATCGGAGGGGAGGGGCTGGCCTAGCCTTTTCGTCCTCCTCCTCCGCTACGGAAGAGGCGCTGGATGTGATTGGAAGCGAGGCAGAGGGGTCTGCTGACATGTGTTTCTCCCTCTCTCTCTTCTTATACTCGTACGTCGTCCTCCCTCTCGTCCTCCCCCTCCGCGTCGCCATCTCAGAAGAAGAACAGAGGAGGCTCAGAAACAACACTGAGGAAGAAGACAACGACGCAAACTACGCGGAGGTTCCGGGGCCCCTCGCATCTACCCTCCTCCGCTCCCTCTCCTCTTCATCCTCCTTCTCTGAATCATCTTCCCTCTTCTCCTCTGATTCAGAAGTCGGTTACTCGCAGTTCAAAAAATCTCCCCTCTTCAAGTTACTGAGGCCTATGGAATTCAAGCATTTGGAGAGAAAGGAAAAGACAAGCAGGGAGAAGGAAAGGGAGAGAGAGAGGAAAGAAAGGATAGAGAGAGAGAGAAGGATGAGTCTGGCACAGGGGAGAGTGGGAAGGTGTGGGCTGAGTTGGAGAGACTACTGAGGATAGCAGAGGAGAGGGAGAAGGCGGAAGACGTTGACCTGGCGTCTCTCTCTTTCTTCTCTTCTCCGTTCCCTCTCTTACGCCCCCTGTCTTCCCTTCCTTCCTCCGCCTCCTCCTCCTTTGCCTCTCTCTCTGAGTCCGAGGATATCTCTGGTTGTGCCTCCCTCTCATCCCTTCTCTCCTCCTCATCCTCCGCCTCCTCCTCCTCCTCCATTTGTCTCCCTTCCTCTCTCCTTCCCCTCGCTGTCGACTCTCTCATCTCTGCCCTCTCCTCAATCCTCTCTGTGTTCAGGACAGTCAACTTCAGGGATTCGACTACGATTGCGTCTGCCTCTCTTCTCCTTTCCCACCTCCTTCTTTACAGACAGAGGGAAAGGAACCTCACCTTCCTCTCCCCTTTGCCCTTCTGCCCTCCCTCTCCTCTGGTTTACTCTCCATCTCTGAATTAGCAATATGCGCAGACAGGTACTTCGAAAGGCCAATGCGGACTACAACGAGGCGAGGAAGGTGCTCAAGTGGGCGAGGGGAGTGGTGGAAGAGGAGAGGGAGGCGGAGGCAAAGGGTGTGCCATGACTAAGGTTGGAGGAGTCCTCCGCAGCCTCATCGCAGAGCCAAGTGCTCAGGTCGTAGGAATTGACTTTGGAAATGACCACGCACACCCCCCTCTCCCCTTCATCCTCTTCTACCTCTTCCTCCTCCTCCTCCTCCTCTGCTTCCCTCGTGGAATCCTTGGCAGATGAAAGCAGCAGTTATTTGTTCAAGAGAATCTCCGAGCTGATTCCTAGGGATCCTGATATATTCTCTGCGAGGACCCTGGACCTCCTTCCTCCGGAGTCCCTCTCACACATCTCCTCTTCATCCCTCTTCTCTTCAATCGCCGCCACCCTCTCATCATCCTCTTCCCGTCCCCCTCCTCTGTCGTCTCCTCTATCCTCCCTGGGCATCCCCTCTTCCCCCGCTGCCCTTTCCTCAGTCTTTGAGAGGATGGCAACCGCAGGACCCCTATCCCCTCGTCCTCCCTCCTCTCCTCCTCCTTGTCGATCTCACTTGTCTTCTTGTCCGCACGGAGCTCCTTTCGGCGCGAGTGGAAGAGGAGAAGAAGAAGATATTTGCTGGAATTGAGAGTGGGATTTCTTCTATCTCTCAGTCTTCGAGGGGTGTTCGGTCCTCTCTTCCGCTCCCCTCCCTCCCCTCCTCGGCCGAGAAAGTCCTCCTTGCGTACGCAGGCAGCAACCCTACCTGCAGTCGATAATTTACACTCAACTGTCTCTTTTCTGCTACAGACAAAGGGCATGGAGAGGTAGATACGCTCACATCCTACCTCCTCCATTGCTGAAGTTAAGCAACGCACCCTCCAGGCCCTCTCCTCCTCCTCCCCCTCCCCTCCTCTTCTGCTGCCTTTATCCGTGCATTTGAGTCCCAGCTGGGTCTCTGTTTGTTTCCTCCCCAGCCCTCCCTCTCATCTGCCTCCTCCTCTCCCCTCACCTCGTCTCCTCTCTTCCTCCTTCGCTGCGCCTTGTCCTCTCCCCTTCCCTCCTTCTCCCCCTCAGACCCTGACTTTGAGAAGCAGTGTGTGCAGAAAGAACTGTCTTATCTTCAGCTCTCCCTCTCGGCGCTATCTTCTTCCGCCTCTTCGCTCTCCGCCCTCTTTGCGATCTCTGGTCTGCGTCCCGTAGACCCCCTCTCCTCCTGTTCGGTGGGGAAAGTGAAGGGCAAAGGCAAGGGCAAGCAGGGAAAGGCAGCCATCGTTGACAGTGGAGTTGTGTCCGCAAGGGGAACGGGAGTGGGAGTAGGAGGAGGAGCAGACAACATTTTGGAAGGCAAACGCTCCTTAACTCTATTCTCTTTAATTCAGTTCAGGTCCTCTCCCCGCTCCCCTCCTTGCCTCCCCCTGCCTCCTCCTCTGCGCCTTCTACCTCTGCTTCTTCTTCTCCCTCCTCCTCCTCCTCCTCATCCTCGTCCGCCTCTCCCTCCTCTCTGCCCTCCCTCTCCCTTCCTCTTTCCTTCGAGTATGTCCACCTCTCACCCCTCCTTCCCTCTGCATCGTCCCCGTCCTCCTCCTCCTCCTCCTCCTCCTCTCCAATCTACATCCCCCCCCTCAACTGGTTTGGCGTTCACCCTCTTCTATCGCTCTTCGCCCCGTGCTCCCCTCTCCTTCGTTCTGAAGCACAGGGTGAGGGTTGTGCGGTGTACGGAAAAAAAGACGATGTGGGAACCTCCGTGTTCCTTTACAACAATAGACTCAGCGGAAGTGGGGTTGAAACCTCCCTCTTCCCCTCACCCTCTCCCCACTCCCTCTCTCACTCCCTCTCTTTTCTCATGGGCTGCCCCCTCCTCCTCCTTCTCTTCCTCCTCTTCTTCTGTCTCCTCTTCCGTCTCCGCTGTTAGTTGGTTGGATAACACTCCCTCTTCCTCCTCTTCCTCCTCCTCCTCCCCTTCCTCCTCCTCCTCCCCCTCCTCCTCTTCTACTCTACCTTGTCTCCCCAATGATGACTTGGTGTACTTTCCCGTCGTGGTGATATCGGACCTACTCCTCAACACTAAGTACGTCTTCTGCTCATCTGCGATAGACGTAGATGGGAACATCGTCTCTCTCTTCTCCGACGCATCTTCTTCATCCTCCTCCTCCTCCTCCTCCTCCTCCTCCTCTTCATCGGCAGTCTCCTCATCCTCCGCCAAGTCAGGGGTGGGAGCAACAGGACCTCCCATTACGACTCTCCTTCCCCTTCCCCTCTCACACCTTCTCTCTCTCTCCTCCTCGATCTCCCACTCACTGATGAAAATACACCGCTTCTCCCCCTTCGAGTCATCTTCCTTCTCAGCTGACCCTTCGATCAGGGCCTCTTCCCCTCTCGCCCTCCCCCTCCTATCCGCTGAGAGAGAGCTCTTCCTCTCCTTCTCCCGTTCCACCCTCTCCTCCTCCCTAACGCACCTCCTCTCCTCCCCCCTGCTCCTTTTTCCCCTCAGCACGCCTCCTTCTTTTCTTCCCTCCCCGCTTCCTCTTCCTTCTTTGCCCCTGCAAATGCCCTCAATGCAGCTTTTTCCTGCTCAGCAGTTACTCCCTCAGTCAACAAGAGCGTCTCTCCCTTCGCACCCTCTTCCAATGGACCCCCCTCCTCCCTCCCCTCCTCTTTCCTCTCCTCTTCGTCTCTCTCTGAAGGCATCTTCTCCCTCTTCCCCCCTCCACCCCTGCTTCCTCCATTGCCTCCCTCGCTTGTTTCCAGGCCCTTGCTGCCACCTACCCCGTTCCCTCCTCTTCTTCTTTCTTCCTCTTCCTCTTCCTCCACTCTGGACCCTATGGCCTCTATTTCCCTTCTCTCCTCGTCCATTATGAAGTCCTCCACCCCCTACGTATCGAACTCTTCTTCCTCTTCTGCATCCTCGTCCTCCTCTTTCCCCTCCTCCTCCCGCCCTTCCTGGTCTTTGTTCACCCCTTCCTCCTCTCTCTCCGCCGACGTCGTGTCTTCCTCTTCTCGCCCTCTCCTCTACCTCTTTGTGAAGCTCCTAATGTCTGCCTCTGCCTCCCTCTCGCACCCCTCAAGCGTCCACTCCAACGACGTCGCTTTCCTCCGATCCTTCTCCTCCTCCTTCACCTCCCTTCCTCCTATTTTTGCATCCGCCTACTCCTCTCCTTCCTCTTCGTCTTCCTCCTCCGCTTCCTCCTCCTCCTCTTCCTCCGAGCCCCTTTCTTTCAGAGCACAGGCTTCTTCCTCCTCCTCCGCAATGTCTTCCTCTGCTTCTGCTCTGAGCCTCCTCCCTGCCCCCCTTCCACGTCCTCTTCCCCATTTTCTCTCTCCTTCTCTGCCTCCGAGTGCACTGCGGTGTTCTCCCGTGTCCCTCCTCCTCCCGCCCCTTCTGCCCTAGCTTGCACGTTGCAATGGTCTTGGCCGACCCTCTCTCCTCCTCCTCCGTATCTCCCTTCTCCTCTTCTCCTCGGTCTGAGCCCCTCCTCCGCGCCCTCTCCTCTTCCCTCCACTTGCAGTCCTCTTCGTTTCCCCTCAGTTCCCTCTTCCCTCCTCTCCACCCTCCACGCATCTTCCCTCCGCGGGTGCCTCCCTTTCCCTCGTTCTTTTCCCTTGCTTCGTTGCGGTGAATCAGGCTTAGATCTATTCTTCCCCCCACCTCTGGCCCCTTCCCCTCAACCGACTCTCTGCCAGACTTTGCTACTCCCTCATTGCCCTCTCCTCCTCCTCGGCGTCCTCTCCCTCTGCATCCGTCTCATCCTCCTTCTCTCTATCTCCACTCTTCTCCACACTCAGATCTCCATGTCTGCCGCCGCTCCCGCTCCTCTCTCCTCTCTTTCTTCAGGGCAATGCACTGTGGGAACAGAGGGTTAAAGCGGAAGTGGGGGCGAGGCAGTCCACCTCATTGCGAAGAAAGAAGTGGAGAGAGCGAGCAGGAAGGAATTGGCCAGGAAGAAGGGAGAGGAAGAGTTCCTGAGGCAGACAACGAAAAGGACGGAGAGAAGGAGGAAGAGGAGGAGGAGGAAGAGGCACCAGTCTCTCTCTCTCCTTACGTCTCCTCCCTCTCCCCCTCCCTCCTCATCTTTCTGACTTTATTTCCCCTGCGTCGAAGATCTTGCCCTCTCCTCCTCCCTCCTCTCCTCCTCTTCCTCCTCCTCTCATCCTTTGGCCGCAAACTCAGTGCCGTTCAAATTGAGAAGTTCCTCTCAGTGACAAATGAAACGGAACAATGGAATTCAAATATGTATGCAGCAAACTCAGACAAGAGCACGCTCTCCGCTCTCTCTCTTCCCTTTTCCCCTCCTCCTCCCCTTTCTCCTCCTCTGCCCCCTCTTCTCTCCCCCTTCCTCCGCGTCTTCCTCCTACTCCTCCAACTCCTCCAACTCCTCTTCACCTCTTCTTCATCTGTCCCTCTCTTCCTCTCTTCCTAACCAGTCGGGATCTGACCTCTCTGGATTCACTCCTTCTCCTCTGCCTCTTCCCCTCCTCCTCTCCCTCCTCCTCTCCTCCTCCTCCTCTTTGTTCAATGGCGTCCGCCTCTCTTTCCTCTGACGTCTCCTCCTCCTCCTCACCCTCCCCCTCCCCCTCTCTTTCCCTCGTCTCAGCCCTTCTCTCTTCTAACCCAATCTCCATCTCCTCCTCTTCTCTCGCACCTCTCCCTCTCCGTCCACCGCCTTTTCTTCTTCCTTCCTTTCCCCCTTCTCCCCCTCCCCTGCCCCTGCGCCTAGTCCCTCCTCCCTCACTTCCCTCCCTGCTCCCTCTGCCTCCCTGCTCTCCGTCTTCGTGCTTCTCTTGGCCTCGATGTGATGGGGAGGGAGGGAGGAGAGAAGAAGAGGATGTCGCTCGTGGACAACGCAGAGAGGGGAGAAGGAAAGGGAGGGAGAGGGAGAAGGAGAGAGAGAAAGAGACAGAGGGAGAGGAGAAGAGGGAAGGAGGCCATGTGTTGTGAGATAATCGCAATAAAAGACAGGGAGAGGGAGAGAGAGGAGAGAGAGAGCGAGGGAGCATATTGATGCAGAAGAGGCGAGGGAAGAGGGAAGGAAAGAGAAACGAGAGGGAGGGAGGGGGGAGAGAGAGACGGATGTGCAGACTCTTCTCTACTCGTACCTGTCCTCTCTTCCTCCCCTCCCTCTCCCTCCCTCCACCACCCAGAAGACTGGGAAGGCCAAGCAGAGCACCTCCTCTATCTCTTCTGCTCCCTCCCCTCCTCCCTCCTCCGTCTCTTCCCTCCTCCTCCGTATCCTCCTCCTCCTCCTCTTCCTCCTCCTTTCTGACGACTCTCTTGCGCTTCGAACTCCAAAAGGTCGTCGCTTCTCTCCTCTTCTCTTCTCCTGCATCCCCCTTCCCCTCTCCTCCCTCTTCTCTCTCTCCCCTCCTCGCATCCCCCTTTTTTTTCTCCTTCTCCTCCTCCTCCTCCTCCTCCTCCTCCTCCTCTTCCTTCCCTTCCTCCTCCAACTCCCTTATATCTGCTCCCCCTCCTCCATTTCTTCTTGGTACAGCTTCTTCCTCCTCCCTTCATCTTCCTCTTCTCCGCGTCTTTCCCTCTTCTCTCCCTATTCCCTCCCCTTTGCTCTTGCTCTCTTCCTTCTCTCTGTCCCCCTCCCTCTCCCTTCTCTCCTCCCCCCACCTGCTCTTCCCTTTCTCCCGAACCACTCATATTGGGAATTTTGAATAACCACATCTCCCCTCCCTCCCTCCCTCCTCCCTCCTCTCCCTCATCTCTTCCTCGGTGTCCTCCCCTGCCTCGCCTTTGCACTCTGTCTGCCATCATCTACCTTCCTCTCCTCTTCCTCCTACAACGCTCTACTACTCTTGCACCTGCTCTTCCCCCTCCACCCCTCCTTCCTGCCCCTCCTCATCTCCATTTCCTCCCATGCCATGTCTTCGAATGAGCCCCTGATCGCTCTGCTTGCTCTCTCGTCCGCTCCAGATGTCTCTCCCTCCCTCCCTCCTCCATCCCCACTGCTCAGCAAATCATATCTCTGAAACAGTCTGTTTCTCCTTCTCGTCCTCCCTCTCCCTCCTCCGCTCTGCCTCCAAGTCGATCCGTTCATCGTCTGATCTTCTCGTTGCCTTGGCGGAGAAAGGGGACAAGGACGAGAAGGAAAAGGACGAAAGGGATGAGGGTAAAGAGAAGAGCAAGGCGAAGGAGGGCAGCAGGACGAAGAGAGTGGGGAGAGTGTTTGGAGAGGAGGGGAGGGATGGGGGAAGGAGATCATCTATGGATGAAGAGTATGCGGAGGACGATGACCCCTTGTTCATGTACAACAAAGGACTCAGGGCGATGGTTCTCAAGGTCCTCCCCCTATCTCTCTCTCCATCCTTCCTTTCCATGCCCTCTTCCGCCGCCACATCCCTCTCCTCTGAATCGTATAGGAGACACTCTGCTAGACTCATGAAAGGAGGGGCGGTCGAAAGGGAAAGGAAAAAGGAGAGAGAGAGGGAAAGAGGAAGAGAGAGGGAGAGGGAAAGAGAGATGGAGAGGGAAAGAGAGAAGGGGAAAGAGGGAGAAGAGGGAGAGGAAAGAAGAGGGAGAGTGTATCTTCATTCTATCTCCACCTCTATCCCCATTCTCCACTCTTCCTCTTCCTCTTCCCCTTCCTCTTCCTCCTCCTCTTCCTCTTCCTCCTACCGTTTCTTCCTCCCCTGTGCCTTCGTTTTCTCCCCTCTTTCCCCTGCCTTCTCGTCCCATGTCTCCCCGTGATTTGATCTCTCTCAGTCCTCGAAGGACTCAAGGCTGAGCTCCTTTGAAAGTATATTGCACACTCTCCTCCCTCTCTCCCTCAGTCGTGCCTCTCTCTCTGTCCCCCTCTCCCTCCCTTCATCACTTTCCCCCGCCTCTGCTACTCTCCTCCAGATCCTCTGCATTGGAATGTCTTGACTTGCTGTTCTCTCTTCTCAACAACTATGTTCCTCCTCTCTCTTCCTCCTCGTCCCCTTCCTCTGCTCCCTCCTCCTCCTCTTCTCTCTGGTCTTCAGTATGCCCTTGGAGCAGACGCGTCGTCTCTCTCTCCCAGTCCTCGGATCTTTTGGAGACGTACTTCTCCTCCTCCGACCTCGCCCTATCTTCTCCTTCAACCTCCCTCCTCCCTCCCTGCTTCAAATACACTCCCAGACACTGCTTCCCCGTCTCCCACTCTACCCCCTCCTCTTCCTCCACTCCTTCCCCTCCACCTCCTCCCCAGGGTTCGCTGATCTTCTTTGGGCCGAAGCCTTTTCTACCCCTTCGTCTTCTTCTTCCGCCTCCGCTCCATCTTCTTCTGCGTCCCCCTCTTCCTCCCCGATCCCCTCTTCCTCTCCCGAGAGGCTCCCTTTCGTTCAGAAAGAAGACTGGAGTCCCTGGATGCTCCTTCTTCCATTGTAGCCCCCACCGCTGCTCTTCGTCCCTCGATCTCCCTCCCCCACCCACCTTCCTCCTCTCCTCCTCCGTTCTAGCTGCTCTGTCTTCCACTCCCTCTGCATCCTCCTCTCTCTCCTCTCTCACCACTCTTTGGGGTTCTAACTGCTCACTTCCCCTTCTCTCCCAGTACTCGACTGCCTCTTCATATATGGATATATATGTATATACCTAAATATATATATATATATATATATATATATATATATATGAACTAACAGTTGTTCTTCTCAACACACAACCCACACCCAATATGATGCGATGACTATGCATCCATCCAACATACATACATACACACATACAATTTATATGTATATGCATATGTATTTGAATTAGAGCTGCTTCATAAAAAACTTCTAGTATATATCTAAACACATATTTTTGATACTTTTCTACAAATTTATGTTTCTTTTTTTCATTTTTGTCATTATTGGCTTGTGCGTTGTGTGTTCATCGAAAAAAAAAAAATATATATAAAAAAAATTGACAAAAAATTTTTGCTAATTATTTTGTTTGTGTTAAATTTTTGAAAATTTATATTCGGTCTTTGATGTAGTTTAGAGTGCGTACATCTTACGTTCACTCACTTGCCTCAAAATAAATGACTCTATTTCCGTTAATAAAAATTCTTCACTGTCAGTTTTTCTTTTCTATTCTTTACTTTTGCGTTTTTCGGTTTTTTCTGATTTTCTGTTTTGGGAAATAAATTCGAAAAGAGTGCAGCGTAAATTTCATGATATTTTCCTTAGACAATATGATGAAAATATATATATATATATTTTTTAAATTTACATATGTATGTTCTCTGTTTTGAACTTAATGCAAACAGATGCTTCGAAATGTAAGTAAAATCGTTGTATTTTGTAAATCTAAGCAAATATCTTACAAATTTCACAAAGTAGCTACACTTCAAACAACATTCTAAAACAATGAACGTTGTTTGAAGTGTAGCTACTTTGTGAAATTTGTAAGATATTTGCTTAGATTTACAAAATACAACGATTTTACTTACATTTCGAAGCATCTGTTTGCATTAGTTTCAAAATAGAGAACATACATATAAATTTAAAAATATATATATTATATATATTTTCATATTAAAATCTAAGGGAAAATATCATGAAATTCTACGCTGCACTCTTCGAATTTTTCCAAAACAGAAAATCAGAAACCGAAAAACGCAAAAGTAAAGAATAGAAAAGAAAACTGACAGTGAAGAATTTTAGTGTAACGGAAATAAGAGTCATTTATTTTTGTGGGCGTTTTAGTGAACGGGATGTACGCACTCAAACTACATCAAAGACCGAATATAAATTTTCAAAATTTAACACAAAGTCAAAATATCGGCAAAAATTTTTTGTCAATTTTTTTATATATTTTTTTTTTCCGATGAACACACAACGCACAAGCCAATAATGACAAAAATGAAAAAAGAAACATAAATTTGTAGAGGCATCAAAATATGTGTTTAGATATAGTATTGTATTTTTATGTGTTTGAGCTCTACTCAAATACATATACATATACATATAAATTGTATGTGTGCATGTATGTATGTTTGGATGGATGCATAGTCACCTGTTGGGTGTGTGGGCTGTGTGTTGAGAAGAACAACTGTTAGTTCTGTATATATATATATATATATATATATATATATATTTAGGTATATACATATATATCTATATATGAAGAGGCAGTCGAGTACTGCCATAATTGGTTGACACTGACGTATCATCATCAGTCATCATCATCATGATTGTCAAGCGTTTATAAGTAATTGTAACA
>JAWNMU010000649.1:0-17115 GCA_035043665.1 Drosophila quasianomalipes | reverse complement strand
GTATTGCTATACAATAATGAATCTCCATACTTATCATTACTAATTTTATAGTACATCCTTTGAGTATTTCATCACATAAATAAATGACAAGTTAGAATAAAATTTAATCCCGGCGTAGTTTGTCCTGCTACTTTTTTTGCAAGTTATAAACATGCAACCGTATACACCTCGGGATTTACGTTGCATCCATGAGAAAATAAATATGAATAAGAACTAGCTTCAATATACTAATAAACGCAGGGAAACAAAAAGAACGCGTTAGACGAGATTCGAACTCGCGCCGGACGAATCCATCAGAACCTGAATCTGGCAGCCGTCAACCAACTTGGCTACCAACGCTCTCTATGTGGATTCGCTAAATGAATTTAACTTGATTCTAATACAAAATATTTCTCTATATTTAATGTATCAGCTATGTTTTTCATTTCTTTATAGCGCGCAAAACTTACATTGATTGTGTTGTGAATTGACTAGGTATTGACAATCACACCTTTCGATGAGATATTCGTTAGTGAGCAGAGAAATGACCATTTGTATGCATGTTTGATTTCTTTTATATGCTTAAAGGTATGCTCTTATGTAGGTTATCACTATGCTCTCTCCCTTACACATCCACTCAATTATTTGTGCCAACATTTATATTATTACATGCGACACTATATAATTATAGGAATGAAGAGGTGTACACTCGTTCTCTCTTGTATATATATTTATGAATTACAAAAATTACTTGAACAAACAGCTTTTTAGTGCGTATTTTGCTGAACCAAATGTTTAAAAATATAAACAGAAAAAAAGAATTCCCGCACAAGCGGAAAAAGCACCTGCCTCGGCATCACCAAAAAATGCTGCTCCTTCTGGATTTTCTTTTGGCTTTGCAATCCCTGAGCCTGAACCTGAAGTTATCATTAACGTCTCTGATTCATCAGAGTTGAGTTTGTATCCCCAATTACTCAACAAATCGAACTTCCTTCTTTCTGCAGGAAAAGGTGTTCATATTGCACATGTTGTGTCCCTCCCCACGAAGAAGAAGGGTAAGGGAAAAGGAAAGAAGACAGAAGTGCAGGACGAAAATTTAGTCCAGCTAATTACCCTTCGTGGATCTTGGGTGTGCAACCGCTGAATTTGGAGGAGTTTGGAGTAGAGTCTATCTCTGACCTTCCCGACCTTTCTGTAGACCCTGAGGAGAGGGTGTTGACCGTGTTCAATCCCACAGACACCCTTAGGTCCATGTACGTGACTATTGAATATCCCTTTGTTGGCGTTACTGCTGGAAACCAGATCCTCTCCCCCGCTCCTATCACCAGAAAATCCAAATATGCGGTGACGGGAGAAGACACTGAGGAGGTGGAGAATGAGGACGAGAAGGAGGTTGTGAGTGCGAATGGATTCAGGTGTAGAGGTGGAGTGGGGAGAAAGATGTGGGAAAGAATACAACGCAAAGACAGAGTTGACGCAGGGCTGAAACGAGAGGTGGGAGACACATCAGAGCCAGAGGCTGGAAAGAAGGAGGATGACATAAATGAACTCGTCCAGACAGGGGCGACGACGCTGGTTCTTACGCTAGCAGCTAAGTCTGTAATGGATGTATGCTACATACTGCGAAGGCACACAAGGCGTTTATCGAGGAGGAAGGAAGCAGAAAGGGGGGTGTGGAGGAAGATGACGACTCAGATGATGACTCAGACGATGAGGAGGAGGGCACTCTGGGCTAGGAGGGGGGGCGAGGGGAAGGAGTGAGGGGGAGGAAAGAACGAGGACTTACGTGGTCAGAACTAGAGGCATTCGTCAACGCAGATATTTCCAAGCTCATGTGCAACGAGTTAGATCTTTCCTCTGTTCAGAAAAGAATTCACTCACAAATATCGTCACTCAATGCTCCTTATTTCCCTACTGGACTCACTTCTTCCCCCGCATCCTCCTCCTCTTCTTCTGCTGCCTCTTCTTCTCCTCTTCCTCCATTTTGTCTTCTTCACCCTCTTCCTCCTCCCCTTCGCCTTCTCTAACGATGCCTTACGAACCGATGTTTCCGTCCTGCAAAGGCTTTTACCCTTCTTCGCCTTCCTCCTCCATCTGCTCGTCCTCTTCTCCCGCTTCCTCCCCCCCTGCTGCCCTTGCCCTTCGTATGAGCTTCAACAAGAGAGCGTCAAATTCCTCGGTAGTTCATACATCCCCACGTTCGCATTTCCCCTGCCTTCCCCTTCCCCGTTTCTCCTGACCCAGGGTTTTTGCGGTGGTCTGACTCACTTCACTCCCCAGACGAGACACGCGGTTGACATCCAGTGTGGGGAAAACACCCCTGTGCTGAGTGTGGGGGAGGGAGAGGTGGTCTCTGTGCATTCGAATGGGTGTGCCAGCGGAGGACACGTGAAAAACCTGTTTGAGTGGAATAGTGTCATGATCAAAATACACAAACAACATGTGCGCTTCTTTTCTTTCTCTACAGTCTCACAACTCTTCCTCTTCTCCGTCTTCCTCTCCTCTCTCCTCTTCCTCTGCCTCTGCCTCTGTCTCTTCTCCCTCTTTCTCTTCATCCATTCCTCTCGGTGCCTTGCTTCCTTCTTCCCCTGTTCTTTGCCCTCCCTCTCTCCCTGACTACTTCTTCGTGGAGTACGTTCACCTGTCCCCTTCATCGATTTTCGTTCGTCCAGGAGACAAAATATCTGCGGGTGATGTGATCGGACTTACTGGAGGTGTCGGGTTCTGTCCTCAACCTCACCTACATATTCAAGTTCAAAGCGTCCACCGCACCCTCTGCTTCCACCGTCCCCTTCCTTTTCTCCCTTTCTCCCCGTCCCTCTCTTTCCTCCTCCCCCTCTTCCTCCTCCTCTATTCGTGCCTCCTCGTTGCCTTCCCCTCCGCTCCCCTCCGCTTTGTTCTACCTGTTGCTGGTCTTTGGATGGATGGGCAGTCCGTGTACTCACACTCTCACGCCTCTGCCATTGCCAACGTGACTACCGAGGTCTCCAAGAATCTGCTCTTTGCCACCGCACCCACTCCTTCCTCTTCTTCATCTCCTGCTTACTCTTTATCTGATCTCGTTACTCTTGAGATCAAGAAAGCAACCGCCAAACAGAAGAAGAACAAGAAGGGGGAGCCACAGCGACTGGAGACTCCTACCCCATCGTCCCAACTAGCTTCTCTTTGTACTCTTCTCCTCCCCCAGCCCTCCTTGCTTCGTCCACCTTCGTTAAGACACCACTTCAACGTTACGTAGCTAGCAATACTCTACCTCTCTTCGTTTCATCTATCATCGCTTCGTATGCAGTCGATGAGGATGTAACTCCCAACGAGTAAGGCGACATACTCAATTAACCATTCACTCCTTTCATCGCTCGCCATGTAACTTATTTCAGATAGAATTGTATTCGACTCTTTCTCTTGAGTTTCTCGTTCAATTTTCAATAAAATACAACATATATTCCTGAGAGATATCGTAACATTTCTTTTATTTTCTAGTAGTAAAACATAAGAAAACAGACAAACTATTGTAACCAAAAAATATATACTATTGTAACAGGCATACTGCCAATGTATGCACACCATCTTCGATTGCTACATCTCAATATCTACCAAGATGCGCTTCATTACACTAAGCTGGAGTCAAAAGCAAGGGATTGCAGTGTCACTCCAGACTTCAAAACATTAATACGAACAGGATGTGACTTATAGTTCGTAGACCAAAAAGCAGCAGCACGGAACCCTACATATGCGTCATGCCGGACGCATACAATTCCAACACCAGTCTCGTCATCAAAATGTAAAATCTCAGAAGTAAACTTCTGCGATCCCAACTCTCCAAATGTCATTTTGATGAACGTATTTATGAAATCTTGAGCACTTCCTCTATGAAACTTGAAGGAACCAGACGATTCAATCTGGAATTTAATGAATGCAAGCTTTGGCGAATGAGTTCTTCTCAACATCTTCTGTGAGTTCAGCTCGTTTTACCAGGTTTAGTGAGTTTTAAAATTATTTTCTTCGTCCCGTAGATATTTTTGTCAAAGCTTTCCCCAAATGACCCTTATTTCTTCAATTCAGATAACCAGGTCATGCTTCGCTCAAACCAGTTGTTTGCCAAGACCCTTATGTCAGGTACTGTACAAGATCATTCTGCGCTTCCTTTTTCCTCCATCCCGAACCATAGTTATGAATAGAACATTTCGGTTTTTAACCTGTTCTTGTGAGAATGAAAACACAGCTCACAAAAACAACACGATCGAATAATATGGGAACTACACATCTTTATTATCTAAAATGCACACATGTACGCATACAAACTGTTTCCAATATATATATTGGTTGTATTGCACATATATATATATTTTCTGGGGCAAAACGAAAATAATGATAATGGCTAACCACTTTTTGCACCACACCAATTCTACTACATTTTCGCTTCACGTTACCACATTTTATATCTTACATCGTGCTGGGGGATACACCAATACAGGAGTTCGCTCCTACATGACCATGTCTTCTTCTAAGCCCACTACCTCCCCTTTTGCCAACTTCACTATCCCCTCTTCTCCTGCCTCCTTCTCCCCTGTGTTCCCTGCCCCCATGCCCACTGTGAACATGTTCAGCTCCACTATTGAGATGAACTTTGAGGATATCATGGATGTACGTGGAGGAAGAAACAACAGAAAGCTGAAGAAGGCCAACCACGGAGCTCGTCCTTGTAACCACTACGGACGTAGGTCTCGTCGTTTGAGGCGCCACCACTACGGTTAAGCAAATGAGGCCAAGAGACAGATTCTTCATTTTGTATCTCAACATCACGTATTCATTTTATGCTTGTCTTTCCTTATTTCCCCGCCTACCTTATATTTATTTTACTATAGTATACTTGTAATCCTTTTCGATACCTCGCCGTATGCGTTGTGTTTTGCTAGATTGCATTTATTTTTTTTCGTTAACACGTAGTAGATTCGTCTTGTCTCGCACATTGCAACTTCATCCTCAACATTTATGTTGCTTTCTTATACATCAATAAATCAAAAATATATTTATTAACTCACGCACATTCCCAGAACTTTTTTTTAATACATTTTCCTTGTTTCTTGTTACATACAGGGCTGCCTGACACTCTGACATTTTTTTTTCCTAAGCAAGTTAAATGAAAACATGACACAAGTATACTTATTCGCTTCACATTCTGCTTATCAATGTGTGTTGTATTTAAAGATTACGCCTATTCTTACAACGATATTACACGTACTTGACTTCTAGAGGGAATAAGTATTTTTAGTCAATTCAATAACTTTTAAATATTTCACATTTTACATTATTATAGTACACAAAAGAATAATAATGTATGCACATGCATTCATCAGTTTACGGATGCTGTACCACACAAATCACTCTATCTATTCACGTTTTCCCTGCTTTTTGCTCGAAAAAAATCATTATTCATAATTATATACAGAATCGTTCTTTATCATTCTACGTTAGATTTACTAAACAGTAAATTTTACTGCTAATCTACATATAATGGAGCAAGCTGCCGCTAGGTAAGTCCATGGCATACACTTAAACACATTACATTCATTTTTGCCTAATTGTACTCTTTTTAAAATTTAAAAACTAGGTTTCATGAAAATATTCTTCAACATGCAACTGCAATGTGTTTTACTCTCTCACCGACAATCCTATCTAACCAGTACCCATTCACCGTTCATTCACATACACTCTGCAGACAATTCCAGAACATCTTCCAGGAGGAGGTTAAGAAGCTGCAGGAGTTGGACAAGAAGATTGCTACTCTTCGTGATCCTGCCTACAAGCTCATGTCTCAGGTTAACGAGAACGAGCTTGTGAAGAAGGTAAACTAGTTGTAGACTATGCATCCGTACATAAAACTCGTATGGCGAACATAATATATACTTGCCACACCGACGCTGTTACCGCTTTTTCTGTTGAGCAAACTCGATGTTTTAGGATTCTATCACACTTGTTCTTTTTTCTTCTTTTCCATTTTCTTGTCATTACTCTCTGAACACTGTTGTTCTTTCTTTAGAGCTTCAACCCTCATATTATGTATATACCTATTTGACCTTTTTCTTGTGGTAATGGTGTGACTGTCGAGAAGCAATACCAAACACAAGTTGAGCATTACATTTTTTTTATTGCACGCACTTTTTTTAACGGAATGAAACATACGCGATACGAACTATACATTACTCAAATGAAATGAACAGGAGATGGACTTGCTGACTGAGGACAACACCGTCTACAAGTTGATGGGAACTGTTCTCGTGAGAGCAGGACTTGGATGACGCTAAGCACAACGTAGCTAGCAGATTGGGATATTTGAACGGAGAGCTGGGAAGAGTGGAGAAGGAGATCAAGACTCTTCAGGACTCTCAGGAGAAGCAGCAGAAGGCTATCCAGGATATGGTTACTGCCTTCAAGGAGGCCCAGAAGAAGGCTGTCGAGAAGCAGGCCAAGTAAGCGGAGGCTACATAGTGGAACGATTGGCGGAGAGGGTAAAGTCAGAAGAGGAAGAGAGAGGGAGTCAAGGAACGAGGAAGAGTGAAGATGGTGAAGATGGGGTGGTGGGTAGGAAAATGAGTGAAGGTGAGGGAAAAGTTTAGTGAGGCGCATTGCTTGTATTTTGGAGTTGAAGAGGAAGCGGAGGTTTAGGAAAAAGGGATGGAAAGAGAAAGGGGGGGGGGAGGGGAACAAAGGGGAGGAAAGGGGGAAGAAAGGGGAGGGAAAGAGGAAGAAAGGGGAGGAAAGGGGGAAGGAAAGGGAAGGGAGGGGGCGGAATACAGAAAATTAGAGGAGAGTGAAAAGGGATGGGGTATCCACACAGTGGGAGAAGAAGGGAGGGAGGGAGGAAGAAGGGAGGGAGGGAGGAAGAAGGGAAGGGCAGAGATAGGGATGCGGAGGCAATGGAAAGAAGAGAAGAGAAGACAAGAGAAGAGAGGAGAGGAGAAGATGCCAAATGCGTTGACTTACTTTAATCTTTTTCTCCGTTTTTTCATCCTTTCTCTTGCCCCCTTTCAATCTTGCTCTTTCTCTTCCTCTCTCCTTCCTTCTTCTATATCCTATATCCTTCTCTTCTTTCACCTTCTCTTCTCTCTCCATATCTTCCTTCTATTTACCCTCTTTCTCTTCTATCATACTCATCTGCATCTTCCGTACACTGTCTCAGTCTCCCTTTCGCCTTCTTTACCTTTTTAGTTTTCATCTTCCTCTTCCTCTGCCTCATCTTCCTCTGCCTTCCTCTCCCTTAGACTCTTCCTCTTCTTCATCTTCTTCCTCTTCTTCATCTTCCTACTCTACCTTTTGCTATTCTTTCCTTGTTCTTTTTCCTTTATAACTCCTTGCTCTTTCTTCCTCTTTCTTCCTCTTTCTTCCTCTTTCATTTCACTGTCTCTCTTCGCCCCTCTTCCCTCCTCTCACGTAGATCTTCCCTCCTTCATTTATCCCTTTCTCCTCCTTTCTGCTCCCTCTTGAATAACCATTCGTTTTTTTTCCATTCCCATTCGCCTGTCTGCACCTCCTTCCCATTCTTTTCTTAGTCTACCTCTCCTCTCTTCCCCTTGCTCTTCTTCCCTTTCTCCCATCTCTTCCTTTCCCTTCTCGCCTTGCGTAGTCAAAGTCTAGACCCTTTTTTTTTCGTTTCTTTTATGTTGTTTTGTTCGTTTCCCTTTCTGTGGGGCGTAGTGAGGGTTCATCCCAATTCCATGCATATGTATAGATCGAGCTTCTCTATTCCTCTCCCCCTTTTACCCTAATGCACAACCCCCTTCCCCACTGCTTCCCTCGCTCTTTGTCTGCACCACCTCCTCCCTCTTTCTTAAGCTCAGCTGTTTTTTGTTTAACTCAGTCTCGTAGGTCGTTCATTTGATGAACTGTGTTCTTTTCATTTGAATCTGTATGCGCATATTTATTTATTTTCGTGATCTCATTACTATTTCACGAAAGCAATAAAACACTTTCCTAACACGAATTAGGCATTCTGTTCATATTTCTATGTGTTTGCTTCTCGTAGGGTACGTAATATGCATAACATATTATGAGTGCACGAATTAATGGGATAGGAAATAGGAGTCTACCTTTCAATCCAGCATATTTGATTGAAGGATACACCCACAGCGGTAGGGTAGTGCCCTAAGCATTAACGATGACAGCTGCATTCGTCATGTTACCATCCGAAACAACTACAAAGCTATGAGAGAACATTATTTAAGAAAACTATTGTCTATATAATTATGAAAATGGGAACCATGAAGGGCCTGTTAGCTCAGTGGTAGAGCACCCGCTTAGTAAGCGGAAGGTCACGAGTTCAATCCTCGTACAGGCCTTATTTTTTTACAAGCAAACGAGATTTTATTTTGTGACATAGAATGCCTCTTGAAGAAGAGAGAAAGACCCAATTGATAGACCAGACAGTCAAATTTACAGAAACTACTAAACTCATCTCCTGTGAATTATACAAGTTCCTGGCCCGTAGCACTGGTGTCCCTCAATTTGTTGTCCCCATATTAGTGACATTATAATGAGATATGAATATGAAGATGAAACAGCCACATACGAAAGAATACAACCAAAATTAGTTCGGCCAAGGCCAAAGTTATAACAGTTCAAGACACTTTGCAATACAATTCCATTATGATAAATTATATTTACATCTTTCATTAACAAAAAATGAGAACTCCGTGGATCGAACACGGTACCTCCAGATCTTCAGTCTGGCGCTCTCCCATTTGAGCTAAGTCCTCATTGAAAAGAGAGCCCCTGGCGGGGCTCGAACCCATGGCTAATCGGTTAAGAGCCGAACACTCTACCGACTGAGTTACAAGGGCAACTCATGAATCAGTCGATTTCAATACACTAATAGTTCTCAAAAATTATTAAGTCTCGTAATTAGGTGAAGCAAACGTTGTGTGATTCTCAGTATCATACACATATGGTTTATTATGGAGGATTAGTTTAATCCTCCTGTAAGAACGATATCGTATTATGACAAAAAGAGGTCTAGCTTATTGTGATTATTTATCGAGATTCCCAACAATTTATCTAAGAGCATAGTATTGGCATGCGGGGGAGGAAGGAGAAGTATTATAGGATGCTCAGTGAGTTCACTTCGTAGAACCATCTTCATTTCATCCGGTAAAACGTGCACCTCCGTTTCCTTCGAACCCTCATACGTTCTCCACTCCCTCAGAGACAAGGTGGACACGACGTACGCGACTTATGTGACACGAGCACCCACTTCGGAATACGAGGGCTCACGACTAACAGTAAGGCGATGAACTCGTTGAGACTGTATTACAGCAGGTGAAATGGTACAGTGATCTCTCTGCCCTCTGGGAGATAGTCAAGGGTGATGTCGACACCAGCACTGAATCTGAAGAGGAGACCCTTTCTCTCCCCTTGACATACGATGCGATTAAAAGGAGTAGGTTTGCAATCGAGTGTTCGCTGATATCGAACTCATATCGGTTTGTAATGAAGTGCTCTAGCTTGGGCTGAAACCGAGAGAAATGGGGGTGAGAGAGACTGGAGAGATGGAGAGGCGTGTATCATTCCGAGTTATCTATCAGGAAGCACGCTTGCAAAATGAACAAAAAACGGAATGAAGTAAATTAACAAAACGGAAAAAGACGACGATATGCTTGCTGGTTCACACGTCGAAGTTTCCACGTACAGTTTCGAAAAAAATAAATCCGAGCGAAGAGAATCGAACTCCTGACCAGCCGATATCAAACTACAGTCGGCGGCTCTACCCCTGAGCTACGCTCGGATATGTACTTGATGGGAGATATTAAATAATATAAATCTTAAAAACTATTGGACATAGACTTACATTATAGCTTTTGAAATGTCAATATTGCACGACGCACTCTCTATATGCTGTGTCAAATAAATTGTTTAATTGTGGCGTTGTACATGGAATGTCACTGGATTGATAGAAGATGAATAATTCTTTGCTATACTCGTATTTCCAAACACTACTGTGAAACAATATTGCATTTCTTTTTTCCATTGAGAGACCTTTCTTTGCTGCATACATTAACATCACACTCTGTGTTTTACCTTGGCATGTATTTTACAAAAACCACGATCAGTAAATACAAAGCTAATCAATTGTTTAGAATTTAAACCAAGTGCCATATAACATATAAATCCCACAAACCCCGCTTGGGCTCATACCTCGTGCAATACATCGCATCCAGTCTGCGACGTCATGCCACGGTGGGCCGACTTAGTACTCTGGTGGGTGACCACCGGGGAACTGTCTGGTGATGCAAACTTTTCAGTTTTGACACAAGCGAGCTTTTTAAACCATTTTACTATTTGGTATCTGCGCAGAATAAAATATTTCTTGCACTCATATTTTATTCTACGCAAATGTTCGCGTTTTTAATTCATTGTTTCATGTGTTTGTCATTACTCATTTTTATAATTTATACAGGTATGAACCAGATTATATCCAGTTATGTAGTTTTCAAGTACATCCCAATTAGTCTAGTGGCTAGGATAGTGCACTCTCACTGCACAGACACGGGTTCAATTCCCGTATTGGGAATATCTTTTTATGTTTTTTACGTCCCTAATGTTTGGCTACAGACATGTGCTTAGCTATATTTGTTTTTGCATGTGCTCTATCAAGCGCGTGAGATTGATTTGAATTTGATGAGGATGAATGAACTTAGGTTGCTGCAACTTGTTAGAATAATGATTAAGGATGTTTACAATTTTGGGTGAATGAAGAGGATGATGACGCTACTCATTACATTTACATGAAAAGAACTGTTGGCTGCAAATAAATGCTCTTCAACAATCTTAGCACTAATAATTAAGCAGAGAAAAACGAAAATGTACATTCAGTTCAAGAAAAAACAAAAGGAAGTTTGTGATCATACACTGTGAATTAGACATGAGTTTAATGAGGGAGGATGTCCTGTCATCTTTTATTGAAATAAGTAAGGGACATCAGATCAAATTTCTCCCGTTTATTTTAATACGCAATCACTGCACTATTGAAGAGGGATAGATAATAAATGGACACATACAGAGTATGGAAGCTCAAGACTGAGTTATATTCCCCGCACCGACTTTACATGTATCTAGTTCAAGTGGTTAGCAGATCAAGCTATAAAAAGAAGGGCGACCCCCCACATGATGAAAAAGAAACAAATGTTTGCATTGTGCACCAAGATTCATACTACATTCCGCTTTGGTTGCTCATACGATTGCACTATATCTACATGCATTCGTTGGTTACTGCTCTGTATCGGTTACTTCTTATCAGTTACTTCTTTTCAGGTACTTCTTATCAGCTACTCTACGTAGGCTACTCGAAACCATTACTCTGAGTTGGGGATGATGTTCCATATCCTCACAGTGCCGTCGTCTGAGGCAGTAGAGAAGATGAAGGGGTTAGTGGGGTTGAATTTGACGCAGTTGATATCCGAGTCGTGTGCTCCCTCCACGACGCACACAGGCACCAGCGCATCTGCCGCTGCCTTCACATGTTTTTTCTTTCCTTCTTTTGCATTTTTCTTGGACTTGGCGGAGTGGGAGTCGAGAACGAAGAGCGAGAGCTTTCCGTCCGCTCCCACCGTTGCAACGAATCCTTCCTCGACTGCACAGAGAGAGTCACGCGCATACTCTTTGCTCTTCTTTTCATCTGCGCTCACTTCCTCCTCTTCAACCGTTGCTCTGTCCTCAACTGCCTGCGCAGCTCTCTTGAAGAGGAGGGGGAGGAGGGATGAGACGAGTGAAGAGGCGACAGCCTTGGGGGAGAGGTTGCACTTGGAACTGTTTAAGTCCACCAATTCAGTGGGAAGTAGAGAGGAAGGGGAAGAGGAGGAAGAAGTGGAGGAGGAAGAGGAGGAAGAAGATATAGAAATACCGTTGATGTCCGCGAAGAGAGACACAGGCATGGACCAAGAACAAGAGTAAACAGCTCCTTCGTGGAGAGAGCTCACCAACTGACTTGAAGAATTGTCTTCCTGACTTGAAGATGATCCACTTGAAGAGAAGGACTTAATCACAGTGTCTGAATTATCCCAGACCTTTACCCAAACCGCATCTTCCTCCTCTTCCTCTTCCTCTTCCTCTTCCTCCCCCTCCTCCTCCTGAATTGCTTTTGCTTCGTTTTCCCCTCCTTCTTCCGACACAGTGTATTTCAGGAGTTGGTCATCGGAACGAAGAACTCGGTTAGTCGTTCTCTTGGCGTAGAGTGAGAGAGACCCAACATCTCCGACGATGAGGAGGAAGGAGGAGAAGAAGGACAGCGCCATGTCCCAACATGTGAGTTCATCTACTGGGACACTCCCCAGTCTCACAAAACCGTCCACTATAGAAGTACCAGAGGGGGTCAAGGAGGACGGAGACGAAGAAGAGGAAGAAGATGACGACTCCCCATCATTTAATTTTTCCCTCTCGGCGTGTGAATGCGAGTGGGACGTAGACTGGTTGTCAGAGCTTCCTTCCTTTCCCTCCTGTCCTCCTTCCTTCCCCCCGCCTTGATGGATGATAGTATTTCCCTGAGAGGTTTGAGTTCTTGAACGCAGTAGAAATCATCCCCCTCCATCGCCCATACCCTTGTGGTGCCGTCGTATCCACACGAGAGGATGGACTTAGTTCCGTTGAGGCCAAATACATCGTCGAATAACACAGCTTTCACATCCTGGGTATGACCTTGAAGAGAGGAAACACAGTTCCAGTTCCAGTCGTCCTCTCCTCCCCATCCCTCCTCCTCCTCCTCTCCTTCCTCCTCATCCGAATATACACCGCTAGTGGAGGTACTCGCAGAGGGAGGGGACGAGGGGAGACAGAAGAGGAGGAAAGAAGGGAGATTTGGGAAACGAAGGGGTCAGAAGGAAGGGAAGGAAGGGTGAGTGGGAGGGAGGGGGAGGGACAGACCGTAGCGGGATAGGTAAAAACGGTCCAAAAACGCCGTCAGAGGAGGGGAGAAGCGGAGGAGGAGGATTTGCGAATGAGAGAGAGTGAGATATTTTTGGAGGAGTTGAGAGGTCTTCCTGAAATATCAGTTCCCATCCCCACCGTCTTCTTCATCTTCTTCTTGTTCCACGCGTCGATTCCCTCTGCTTTTTCGTCCTCCTCCTGTTCTTCCTCTTCCTCTGCCCCTCTTCTACCCCTCCTACCCTTTCTCCCCCTCCCTGCTCCAGCCACCTCGTCGTCGGTTTCTGCTTGCCACACCCATACGCTCTTGTCTCTCGAACAAGATGCAAGCATTCCAGCGCAGGAGGAGGCGAGGGAGGAAGATGAGCAGTCCGAGTCGATTGCGTTTGCCCAACACACTGACTTAACTTCGCTGTCGTGGCCATCGAGAGAAGTCACACACTCAATCTCTGACATACGTACACATACATATATAAGTACACATTAGACATGCATACTAGCATTAACCACATTGAGTGCCACCAACAAATATATCCCTTACACGAAGACATTCACGTTTCAACTTACCTCCATCTTTCCCTATCTCCCAGATCCCTATCGTTGAATCAAATGATGCAGTCGCAAATCTGTTTCCACAAGGTTCGACTGCAATCTTCCTACGATATTTACAAAAACATGCCACGAAACCCCAACATGCAATAATATTATTCCACGTATTGATATGTTAAAATATGAACATATGCGAAAGAATACACGTTAGAAAACTCAATGAAAAGGAAGTAACACAAAGGCACCAATAACCATAAATATTCCAGTTTATGCAGATTATTTCATTCTATCACACACGTCCTCAATATTTGTTTGTATTATCATACATACTGATTGATCAATGCAGAGGAGAAGACATAGGCGTGTAAACCGGGAGGTTTTGCTGGACATACCTGATGAGTCTAGTGTGCCCTCCATCCAACACATCCACGCAATTCCACGAGTAGGAGTCTGTCACAGAGTCATAACTCTGCTTCCACACACGAACAGACTTATCCTCTCCTCCAGTCAAAAGAGTTTTACCATCGTTCGTCCATTCACAGCACCAGACACGCTTCTTATGCCCCTTTAAGGTCGCAATAGGAATGACAGAGAAAGAACCAGACATTCGCTAAACATTTGGGAAATCGCAAACACGTAGAATTATTAAC
Organism: Drosophila quasianomalipes; assembly: GCA_035043665.1. NCBI lineage: Eukaryota > Metazoa > Arthropoda > Insecta > Diptera > Drosophilidae > Drosophila > Drosophila quasianomalipes. The sequence continues at coordinate 3,028 of JAWNMU010000649.1, read as the reverse complement.
AAAAAATGACTTATAGTTAGCACATACAATCATTTCTATGCTCATTGTCTTAGATATTGACACACAAAGGACACGGTTCTCAGTATCGAAATGACTGCAAAGTCCGCTCACTTAAAATCTTACAATAACAAATAGTAGATGTAAAGTTTGACTGTAAGGATAATCACACTACACACAAGACAACTTGTGCATGCATACGATGTATATAGAAAAAATAAATAGTAATTTCATTTCTAGATTAAAGCATATATGAGAGAAATGGTAAATCCTTCCATCCGTGCAAATAATTAACCATTCATATTTCATAAATACATGGAATGCTGAATTGATAGCTTTATAGATAAAATTGCATTTATTAAACTTAGATTATCTTTACCAAAACAATGCACTTACAATATAATGATATATTGATTTGCAATTATTAAACACCAACCATCAGTATAATAGTAATTAACAACATTAAGATAATGTAAAACCGTTTTATCATGAAGCGTTGGTAGCCAAGTTGGTTACGGCGCCAGATTAAGGTTCTGGTGGATTCGTCCGCGCGAGTTCGAATCTCGTCTAACGCATTCTTTTTTGCGCCCCGCTCAGTGATTGAATCACTAAAGCATATTATTTAACGCGACTTTACTGATTTGTAAGTTACTGATAAAAGTAAGTTGTCTTTATACACTAATTTACAATGCGTCGGTTTACGGAAAAACCATTGGTCTATACACAATATTATAAATAAAACTCATGAGTAAACAAACAGATGCAAAAAAGGAAACCAGGTAAATTCAATGCAAAACATGTACATGATATTCATCAACACAATTGGAGGTGCAGGAGAGAGAAAGGGGCGGGGAATGAGGGGATATATGAATTGAGAGGATACACGACAAAGAGGGGGAAGCGGAATACATGCAAAACAGGAAACAAACAGGGGTACACTAACGTATATATACAGAGAATACGCCAGTTACTGTGCTACGAAATACTTGAACATGAAATACAGGAACATTATTATGAAGTAAAGGGTTCGAAATACTACTACACACACCACACGGAAAGAAAGCTGATGTAGAGAGAACGTGCGTTCAAAGTAGGACAAACTATGCAGGTGTGATTGCTAGTGCGCTCACTTAACATGTTGAGACATTAACCTTTGCTTCGTGTGCGGTTGATATTGCACGGGGAAGGGAGAGAGGGATGCTCGCTACACTTCGAGTACATTTGAAAAGGAAAAAAACAAAGGAAAAGAAAAAAGGAAAAGGAAAAAAAGCTTAGGAGAAAAAGAAAAAGAAAAACAAAACGGAAGAAAAAATCCGAGGATAGAGGAAGTCGTACATGAACATGAAAAGGGAAACCAATAATCAAAAGAAAGACAAGAATAAAAGATAAACGAGAAGAAAAGAAACACAAATAAACAGAAACAGAAGAAAAAAAGAAAATAAAAAAAAGGAAAAGGACAAGGAAATAAAACATAAAATTAGTACCTGCTGAAAAGACAAATGGTGAGGAGTGAGAGGAGTTAAAAAGGGAGACAAGGGAGAAAAACGAAAAAAAAAAGAAGAAAACTAAGAATAGTAGGAGGAATAAGAAAGAGAGGAAAAGAGTAGGGAGAGAAGGAAGAGAGGAAAAGAAGATTGGGAAAAGAAGAGTAGGGAAAAAACTGAGGAAAAGAAGGAAACAGGGCTGTTCATCGATACCAATGCAGATACATACCGACACAAACATACACACAAACACACTAGCAATCATGCATATAAACGTATGCATACAAGGCATATGGGATGGGGATTAGCGCAATTAACTTCGATTCAAACTACCCTCACCAACAAATATCAGCGCAAGTATGAATGCGAGTATGTATGAATGCGAGCACATGCACACGTAACGCTAGTAAAAACCGAAGAAAGAAAGGGGAAGCAAATTTCATTCCGATTGTTCTGTGTTCTTTTCCTTCTTTCCCTCAGTCTCCTTGTTCAGTTTCCGCTTCCTTTCCTTCCTTTTTGCCCTTTCTAATTTTCATCACTTACACTAATTTTCATCACTTACAACCCCTCCTCCTTCTCCCTCACCACACGAATGAACTTGTTAAACGAAGCTGAGTGGTTCCAAGAATTCAATGCAAGAATCACCCCGTTCTCCTCCTTCGCACCTTTCTCTTCCTCCTTCGCCTCCTTGTTCTTCTCCTCCTTCTGCTTCCTTTCGGCTTGTTCCTTGAGTTTGTTTTCCTTTTGTACACCCAATTCTTTTCAGGTGCCAGAGGTAAACCTTGGTCTTCCCCAGCCTAACCCCCCCCCCCCCCCCCCCGGGGGGGGGGGGGGGGGGGGGGGGGGGGGGGGGGGGGGGGGGGGGGGGGGGGGGGGAGAGAGACTCCATTCATTCTATTGTTAATTCCCCCCCCCCCCCCCCCCCCCCCCCCCCCCCCCCCCCCCCCCCCCCCCCCCCCCCCCCCCCCCCCCCCCCCCCCCCCCCCAGAGAGAGAGAGAGAGAGAGAGAGAGAGAGAGAGAGAGGAGAGAGAGAGAGAGAGAGAGAGAGAGAGAGAGAGGGGGGGGGGGGGGGGGGGGGGGGGGGGGGGGGGGGGGGGGGGGAGAGAGAGAGAGAGAGAGAGAGAGAGAGAGAGAGAGAGAGAGAGAGAGAGAGAGAGAGAGAGAGAGAGAGAGAGAGAGAGAGAGAGAGAGAGAGAGAGAGAGAGAGAGAGAGAGAGAGAGAGAGAGAGAGAGAGAGAGAGAGAGAGAGAGAGAGAGAGAGAGAGAGAGAGAGAGAGAGAGAGAGAGAGAGAGAGAGAGAGAGAGAGAGAGAGAGAGAGAGAGAGAGAGAGAGAGAGAGAGAGAGAGAGAGAGAGAGAGAGAGAGAGAGAGAGAGAGAGAGAGAGAGAGAGAGAGAGAGAGAGAGAGAGAGAGAGAGAGAGAGAGAGAGAGAGAGAGAGAGAGAGAGAGAGAGAGAGAGAGAGAGAGAGAGAGAGAGAGAGAGAGAGAGAGAGAGAGAGAGAGAGAGAGAGAGAGAGAGAGAGAGAGAGAGAGAGAGAGAGAGAGA
>JAWNMU010000648.1:0-27518 GCA_035043665.1 Drosophila quasianomalipes | reverse complement strand
ACTCTCTCCTCTTCCCTCCCTCTTCGTCTTCTCTCCCTCCTCCTTGCCTTCTTCTTCCTTCTCTTCCCCCCCCTTCCTCCTCCTCCTCCTCCTCCTCCTCCTCCTCCTCTCCTTTCTACTCCATGAACATAGCACATTCTGTCCATTCCATTGCACACCTCCACTCCTCTTCTCTCTCCTCCTCCCTCTCCCCTCTTCCTCCTCTTCCCCTTCCCCCTCCTCTTCTCCCTCTTCCTCTTCCTCTCCCCCTTCTTCTGTTTCTCTTTCTCAATTTGAGATTTCCAACGTGTTCCGTCTCTCTCCCTCCCACATGTCAGTTATTGTAAAGTACAACGCACACTCCTCCTCCGGCCCTTTCTCTGGAATTGGACACATTCTCTTGTCTTGTTCTTCTTCATCTTCTCCTTCCTCCCCTTCCTCGCCTTCTTCCTCTTCTTCTTCCCCCTCTCTTCCTCTTTGGTCTGTCGATTACATTTCCCCTCTCCCCTCCTCTCTCTCTCACTTCTCTGTCCTTTCTCCCCTTCCTCCTTCCTCTTCCCCCTCTTCCTCCTCCTCCTCTTCCTCCTCTTCTCCTTCTTCTTCATCTTCCCTCCTCGTTTCTTTTGACGATGACTTGAATTTCTTCCTCCTCACTCCTTCTCGTGCAGCTGTGTTGTCCCTCACTCACTCTTCTCCCTCCTCCTCCTCCTCTTCCTCGTCTTCTTCTGCTACCCCTCCCCTTCCCCTACTCTTTATAGTTGAAGACAGATCGAAGGGGAGAGGTATCGTCCGTCTCTCTCCCCCTCTCCCCCTTCCTCCTTTCCTCCTCCTACCCCTCTTCATCCCTTCGCTTCTCTTCCTTCTTCCCCCCTTCGTCTTCTTCATCTCCTTCGTCTACACTCCACCCCTTCAAATACCTAGGACTTCACACACATCCATCTTCTTCCTCCTCCTCCTCCTCCTCCTCTTCCTTGCTTTCTTTCACTGTCGTCCCGCCCTTGCCTTCCCTAGCTCCTCTTTCAACCCAGTGGACACACTCGTTCCCCTCTTCGATTCCTCTTTCGTCTTCTTCCGCTCCTTCTTCTCTTTCTTCTGCTTCTCCTTCCTCTCTTTCTGTCTCTGTTTCTCAGAAGATAGAGGCAGTGCTTGCTTGGACTTCTTCTGTGGAGAAAAATGCACAGGGAGAGGGGGAGGAGAAGAGGAAGGGGAAGGGAAGGAAGAGAGGAGCATATCCAAGGTAAAGGAAGCGGAAGGGTGGAGAAGAAGGGCGAGGTAATGGGTAGAGGAAGAAGAACAACTAGAGCGTTCGAGTCCCTCGGGTTCCTCCCATCGATGTTTTCTCAACCTTCGCCTTCACTCAATCCCTTCTACCACCCCTCTCCTTCGTCTGCCTCTTCCTCCTCCCCTCCTCTTCTTCCTCATTCTTTCCTCGCACTTCCTCTTCTCCGCTGAGATCCCCCACTTCCCCCTTTCTCTGATGGCTGCGTCTCTTTCTAATTCGAACAGACTCTTCAAGTACAATGACCAAAACACGGTCCTCGTACTTGTCTCGAAAACACCGATCTTATCTCCTTCCTCCACCTCCACCTCCACCTCCACCTCCTCCTCTACTTCTACCGCTACCTCCACATCCACCTCTTCTTCCTCTTCCTCTTCCTATTCCTCTTCATCCTCTTCTCCCCCTCTCATCGAATCGAATGGATTACTTCTCTCACCCTCTGAGTTGGCGTCCTCGACTCTCTCCCACCCCTCTACCTCTTCCTCCTCCCCCCTCCTCCTTCCTTGTCTCTCCTTCTCTTCCACTCCTCCTCCGGGCAACTCCTCTCCTCTCTCACCCTTCCTCAGTCCCAACTCGGCCTTCTCTCTCCCTCTCCTTCCTCTCCTTCCTCTTCTTCCTCTTCTTCCTCTTCTCCCTCTCCTTCCTCTTCTTCCTCTTCTTCTTCCCCTCTGATTTTATCTGACAACGAGATCTTTTTGTTTTTCAAAGATGCACTGACTCAGAAGTCTCTGCTTCTATCTGCTCAGCTGTTCTACCCTTTCGACCCTACCTCTCTCCCCTCTTCCTCTTCCTCTCCTTCCTCCTCCTCCTCCTCCTCCTCCTCCTCCTCTTCCCCTTCCTCTTTCGTCGGCCTCCACCCCCCCATCCTCCCTCCTGTGGTTGTGCACTCGACCTTTATACTACCTTCCTCCGCCTCCTCCTCCGCCCTCTCAGTCTCTGCCTCGGGCATCACTCCCCCATCGCTCTTCCTCTCCTCCCCTCATTCTTGCATTTACTCCCTCCCTCTCGCTTTACCGATCCCTTCCGTCCGTCCACCCCCTCCGCCTCATCCCCTCCTCAGATTCAAGAGGGTGAGTTGATTCCATTCGCTCCAGTCCTGCCCCTCCCCCCTCCTCTTGTGTTTCCTACAACCTCTCCCTCCCCCGCATCTCCTCACTCTCCTCTTACGCTCTTTCGCAGGAGTCTTCTTCTCTCGTGGTTTCCCTTGGCCTCGACCTCTTCGTCTCAACAGTTAGGCCCAGCGGTGACTTCGACTCTCTCGGTCACTCGTTCTCTAAGCTGTTCATGGCGTCCACCTTCTCCCTCGTCCTCCTCGCAGCCATCTTCTCCTACAGGTTCAGCAAGAATGCCGAAGTGCAAAGGTATTGGGCATAGGCACTCTTCCCTTACTCCTCATCCTCTTCCTTACTCTCCTATCCTCTTCCCTTACCCCTCATCCTCGTCCCTTACCCCTCATCCTCTTCCTCACTCTCCGCCCACCAACTTAGCTCCTTCTCTTCTTTTCTTCTTCTTCCTCCCCTCCTATCCCCTTCTGCACCTGTCCCTTCCCTTCCCCTCTCTTCCTTTTCTTTTCCTTTCTTTGCCTTCCCTTTCCCTTTCCCTTCCTTTCACTTTTCTGTTCGCCCTTCCTCTTTCCCTTTCCTTTTTTTGCTTCTCCTCTTCTGCACAGCGTCCGTTGAATGAGAGCTAATGTGCCCCTAATTAGTTATATACGTGTAGATATGATATACATACATAGCATATGTGTATACGTACCACGTCCCCTCTCTTACTTCCCCTCTCTTATCCATCTCCTGGATGCTTTGTATGCAACTAAGTCTTCCTTTATTCATACATTTTATAGTCCTTCTGCATGCTTCGGTCTAAGACTTTCCCTTCTTTGTCGTCTCTCAGTTCTCTTCTCATAGTGTATCGCTCATCTTGGCATACTTCTAGATATCTTTCTCTGCCTTTCTCTTTCTCTTCCTATTTCTTTTTCTTTCTCTTTCTCCTTCTCTTTCTCCTTCTCTTTCTCTCTCTCTCTTTCTCTTTCTCTGCTTTTGTTGGCTCTTTCAACCCCACCCTCCTCCTTCCTTCGCCTTCCGTTCTCCTTGTATATCTGTGTAAGCATGCACACGGGTGATATTTATTAAACGCAACTCGATTTACCATATACTTCACCACGTAGCTTTTCTCTTTGTAATCGAACCAGACATAAAACAGATAAATATCTCATTCCCTGCATATTTATATTTCCGCTCCCGTTCTATGCACATCTTACACTGCCAGATACTTAATACATTCACACTCTCATCGTTTACTGCGGTCGTCCACAACAAAACTGACAAAAAGACCTAACTAACATGCGCTGCAGTTGGACGCAAACCACGCCTATACACAGGTATGTGACATATACATATACACACACATATATGTATATACACACACATGCAAGTATATACACACACGTATATATGATTGAACATTACTTGAACATAACATGTATTCATTTGAGTTTATTTTTAAATATATACCACGTGTACGAACAAGAACTGTTCAGCTGCATCAAGACCTCGACTAAGAAGAGAGAGAACTGAGGCGTCAGAGGAGAGAAGACAAGAGAAGAGAAAAAAAAACAGAAGTAAAAGACTAAATCTAAGAGAAAAACTACAGTTCCAAAGAAACAAAAGACCTATATAAAGAGAGCACTACATGCACGTAGGCAATGAAAACATAAGAGAATATCGAAGGAGAAGGTAAATGAGATTATAAAGGAGAAAGTATAGGAGAAGAGCGAGTTAGCCACACACCAAACACTGACACAAAGAATGATCACCTACACAAAGGTAATGCATCGACAACAGAAACACCATCCCACATGAACACAAAGCGAGGGGAGGCAGCGAACGACAACACAACGAGCAATAACACTACAGAATAAACAAGACATGCGAGTCTCGGAACAGAAGACCCAGAAGGGAAAGGCAAAAGACATAGACATAGATGGAGTTAACGAGTAAAGAGAGGACTAGGATAGGGGGAAATCAACGCGTAGACAGAGCGTTATACACGGATGATCTGGTTGTCGATGGTGAACAGTTCGTCCTTGATAATGTCATCGGTGATCGACATGAACACTCTCCCTAGCTCTGAGACTACCAACCGAGTCATCTTCCGGTCAAGCTTTCCCACCGCATCGTTCATCACCGAAGTCAGCTGACTTGCCTTTGCCAACCGCCTGTAAGTCTCACTGAGGACGCTGCAAAGACAGAGCACAGTGGCCTTGAAGTCGAGTGTAGAGGCAGTCATGGGGTTGGAGGTCTTCAAGTATTCTAACACCAATACCCTGTCAGAGTACTGCACTTTGGGGGAGGGAGTATCTGTCGATCCAAATCCTTTCTTCTGGTCAGAAAACGCCTTCCCCAAGAAAGCTTCACGGTAGGGCTCCTTTGAAGACATGACATTGTAGTATTCAAACTCTTCCATGAGCTGGAAGACTGCGTGGACTAACAACACAGGGTTGTCCAACCTCAACAACTCACCCAAACTCACTCCTATTATGAACCATTTCTTCGTGTATTTAGCTAGCCTCTGACTCAAATGCTTCGTCAAAAAGTGGGTTTCAGACATATGTATCGTGTTCATCCAGTAGCTCTTGGATTCTACGCTGTCAGATATCCACGCCAATCCCTCAATTCTCTTGTAGCACAACAGATCAGACATTGACTATCTAATCTACATCACCCATAATTACATGTATACAAAAATATGACACACATATGCATTCGAACATAGCATCCATGTATAACACTATCAGCTATATCCACCAGGATAAATAAATACAAATAGTGAATTAAAAGTTCAGGTTGAAGATGTGAGCTCATGAACAGAGCCATTGCATTCAAATTCTTTCAGCAGCATCGCTGATCAACAAAAATCAAAATAAAATTATATTCAACAGACTCAACAGAATTTTACTATGGAAGTACACACACATAACATAAGAGACATTCATGCATTAACAAGTACAATGCAAATTCATCTTTTCTGAAGACAGAAATATGATCGCGCAAAGTATCAAAATTATGAATAATCCACGTGCATTTTTCCAAAGCGTTACTTTGCTTCTTCAGAACTATTTTACTAATTCCATCGACCTTACTCTCACGGAAATGCAAGACCCTTCGCCTTTCGGAAAGAATTACAATTTGGAGGAACGTGCTACAACCAGTGAATTTGCAGCTGCCTACTTGAACGAATTGCAGGGAAATGTTGTTCCCCAAGGTAATTGCATTCTGTTTTGACACTATATTTACCCTATTTTCTTCATTCAATCCTAAACATATTTATTATATATATTCATTGCTTATATAAAAAGTATTATCTACCATTTACTTGGTTTTTATTGTTTTTTTGATATTCTCAGGAGCTAACAAGGAGAAGGGAGATGATAGGGTGATACTCTCTAATTCTCTTGGGTACGGCCGTAGACATGAGAACTACTTCACCTACCTCCATAATGCGGAATACAACGGGGAGCCCAAGTACGCTCAAATAGATGCCCCTCTTGTAGAGCAACAAGCTGCTTATTTTGATCGCCAGGAAAAGGAAAGGAATTCGGCCATGCCTTTGTCTGGGTTTGGGCACTTGCCTCTTCATTCCCACACGAAAAAGGACTTAGTAGACGACGCTGTTCAATACTTACCAAAAGACTTTGATGAAACTCCTTATTTGAAGAAAAACCCTGCTGGAATTAACACCCAGCCGTGGTAATTCCTGACTCATCCTCCCTCGATTCCTCTTCTGCTTTGATCGATAAAACAACAAACACGAATCTACAGTGCATTCTTCTATGTATTTTCTAAAGTACCATTCAATCCACACACCGCCCTTCCCCTCCTCCAATGGACGCTACGCGGGTAGCTAATGCTTTAATCATGGATCTACATTCATATTCAGTTTGACCAATCTCAGGAGTAGTGGTATTCATGCTTGAATTCCCCTTTCTTGTCTTGAATTCTTTCCGTACTCATGCACGACGCTTTTTGTTTTTTATATAGTTTAGTTTAGCTTTTCAGTGTCATGCCCTGCTTACGTGTGCCTTGTGTGGCATGAACAGGATCCCTTCTGGTCTACTTGCAAAACTTCTGCAACATTTCTTGTACGAGCCAGTTCCTGCTTGGACCTTGGCAACTGTCTCTTCTTTCTGTTTTATTTCTAGTTACGCCCACCTTTCTTTTCCTTTCCCCTTCTTACCACCAAACGTATATTTATTCACGTTCTACTAATCTGCGCCTTGTTCCTATACAACGTTCATACCTCGTTCATATTTCGTTCTTTTGTAGTCCTCTCCTCTTCGTCAAATAAGAGTGCTCTTATCATCAAAGATAATAAACACTTTCTTCATTTAATCAGTTATCAAGTAAATATGAGCTCCCGCAGATTCTAGATTTCACATGTATCGTATATATATCACGGCGTAAGCAAATGTTAATTCTGCGCAGAAAAGAGATGAAAGATGTGGTTCTTCAACAATACGAGCAAATTAAAGGCAAAGCCATTTCCATCATCCAGTCGTTTGTGATAGCCATAAAACAAAATACGCATTCCCAATAATTCCCTCCGATTCAAGCATATATTTGGGTGTTCGAGAAAACTGATTATGGCGCGGCGCAAAGTAATAGGAAATACACAGAGCAACATACATATGTAACGAGTCAAATCCACTACAATTACAGCATTTTATTTTTAATTTTTTAATTTTTTAAACAGACTGGACTATTATTCTCGATACGAACTATAATTAATAAACTACATTGAGAAAAACACTTGCTCTCTCGCATTTACAATACCGAATTTAAAATGTCTGGGTCCTCTACTTATAGAGGTCTATGATTACTCCATATACAGCCATTCACCTGAGAATTCCTTCCATGAAAATATAAATGAATGTAAGAAATATGTATTACATGCAACCCCATCAATTATCAACGGTGAATTGTCGAAAATAAAAATATTATACTCCCATGAGACTTTCCTTCTAGTTATCCGTTAACTATCCGTTGAAATTTCCTACGCGCTAAATTTATTCAGAGTTATTTAAAACCCAGATATTTACGAATTTTTGAAAATCTCTCATAGAACACAGAAAACTCCCTCATTTGTTAGAATTTCAAGAGTACAAGGTTAAACACGCTTAGAGACCTTCAAACGTACCCCCTCGACATATGTTAATATCCGAAAACCTGCACTGATTTTCTATATTTCTTCACCCGTGGTTTGCAATTTTTTAAAATCAATAGCTTGGCTTTATGTGCACCTCAATTCCAATCCAAAAATTAACGAACATAGGCTAACGACAGACTAATGCGTATTTTTTCCCAACCAAACAGTATAATTTCTATATGTTTTCACCCTTCTTAATTATATCATTGTCAATCACATATATTGGCTGGAGTGTATATCTGGTCCAAGTATTGTTTATCCTATTCTTGACATGTTACAACCAAAGTTCCGTGGTTAGGGGCAACCAATTTCAAACTTGTTTCAACATTTTATACACCATAGGCATACACTTTTTAACTATTTACTCCCATTTATACAAATCTTTTTGTGCTCCATCGCTTCATGCACATTCAAGTAAATGTATTGTAAAGCAAGCTTTTCTTAATTTGTATCCAACCTGAGCCTTGGTCGAATGCATTTTTCTAACGGTGCACTACTATATTTGCATTATCTCATTTTTCTACACACTAAGGTCTAGTTTCGTTGATGTCGGCTCAGAAGCGATTCCACATCAACGTCGGTGAGAGTGGTAGAAGACCACTCCATCAAGCGAGCCAATGGAAGCATAAAAAAATATAAGACAGGAAAGCTGCTAGGAAGGGTAAGTGAGGCAGCTGGGCGCTGCTCGAACGTCGACGACACTGTGAAGACAGTTTACACTTCTCTTGTTTTGCTGAACCACAATAGACACACACAATAGAGGAGCTTGTTTACTGTATACCGTGGGTGTATTCGATACGTATTCTCTGAATGAGTACCCATGCTCCTCTTTTGCAACGGCATATTTTCTCTTCTCAGCTGCACTACAAATCCTTATTTTATTTCTCATTCGCTTGAATGGGTGACCGCGTCTGTATATGACACAAATACTGCATAGCTTTTATGAGTTTATCTTGCGTTAAAAGTCTGCTATATCTTTGCGTGCTATTCTGTTGGGAGTTAAAACTGACCTTGCTGTCCCGGGATCTAATCTTCTAATCTAGTACGGGAGCATAGGAACCAAGAGACAACCTTGTTTATGCAATATTTGTTATTTCATCATCCTCCGGCTCTTTTCACAGTCTCTAACGATAACTTCTGTACTTATGTGCGTTTCATTTTTGTTAAACATGAATATGACGTGTTTGCATTTTGGCGCTCTTTTTGTTCCCCTGAATTGTTGACACTTCTGTTTGAATATTCGCCTTTTCCACTCTTGTTTTTGCTTTGCTTTGCCTTGTGCTCACCCTATTCCCTTTCCTTCTGCCTTCTCTAGGGAGGGTTCGCGAAGTGTTACCAACTAACTTCTTTCGATACGGGGAGAGTATATGCTGGAAAGATTATAAGCAAGGCATCGTTGTCCACGAACCATGCGAAGAGGAAGCTGATGAATGAGATCAGAATCCACCGATCCATCGTACACCAACACATCGTCCGATTCGAAAGATACTTCGAGGGTAAACACAATCACGCTTGCATACACACATCGAATCCCCCACATTATCACACACACATTATCACACACACACACACACACACACTCTCACCATTGCACTCGTGTGTTTACGATTTCATTTCGTCTCATTTACAACAACATTGTTCTAACTATTCTTTCGTTTCCCCTCGACTCCGCCCCCTCTTCTCTCTGCTTCCTTTGCTCTTTCCCCCTCGCTTTCCTTTGATGATTCCCGTTGATCCCCTTTCACTCCCTTGTTTCCCCCCTTTCGTCGTCTTCTATTCGTTACTCGTTATAGACAAGGAGAATATCATCATTCTCCTCGAGCTCTGCCCCAATGAAACTCTGATGGAGCTCATTAAGGTAATCGGCAATGCGGACTCAAACACACACCACCTACACTGCACAAAGCTCTGCGCTCAACGAAACACGTCAGTCAATGAGACACAAGATGCACTACACAACAGCATTACGCAACGTTAGTAGATGTCACACACACACAAGCACACTTCCCCTTCTAACGTCTCCCTTCCCCCTTTTCTCTTTCTCTTGCTTACCTCGTGCTTTTTCTTTTTGCATCTCTTTCTCCTTCCTTTCCCCTCTCACTCCCTCTCTCCTCTCACTCTCTCCTCTCCCCCTGCTCTACCTTGTTCCCAGCGCCGTAAGATCCTGACGGAGACAGAAGTGCAGTTTTACATGTGGGAACTGGTGAATGTAGTCCATGCACTTCACAAGCATAACATCATCCACAGAGACTTGAAGTTGGGAAACCTCTTCCTTGACTCAAATTATGAGGTAAAATCATCACTACAATGCACATGCGCATACACACACACACACACATACATGTACACGCACATACACACATACATTCATGCCTAGATACACACGCACACACACATGCTGAGATCAACTTCTCTTTACCCAGACACTTTAAATCTAACCTTCTGGGCATCATGCTCCCTCTTTCCCCGGCCTCTTTTCTTCTTCCGCTCCCCCCCTTCTCTTTTCTCGCTCCCTTCCCTTCTCCTCCTTTCCTTCCCTTTCCTTCCCTATCCTTCCCTTTCCTCCCCTTCCCCTCCCCCTTCCGTTCTTTCTCTCCTCTAGATCAAAGTGGGAGACTTCGGATTGGCGACTAGACTTGAGTTTGATGAGGAGAGGAAGAAGACAATCTGCGGAACACCTAACTACATTGCACCCGAAGTACTCGACAACAAGTAAGGCCGCACTCCTCGACATATGCTTACTCACCCAACCACGTACACATTCACATACACGTACACATACACATACGCATACACACACGCATACATAAACAGTTGTACGTGTATGGAGACATCCATAACACACATATATTTGTCAGCTTCGGCATCCAATGCTTGTGACTCAAAGGTGTTTTGATTTCAATGATGTAATTTATCCCACTTCGTCCTATCCACCCTCTAACCTCTTCTTTCTTTTGTTTCTTTGTTTTCTTTTTCTTTTTTTTTTCCCTCTCTTTCCGTCTCCGTTACTTCTCCATTTACTTCTCCACTCTTTCCCCCCGCTTCTTTTGTACCTTCCCCCTCTTTCCCCTCGTTTACCTTCCGCAGATGTGGCCACTCGTTCGGAGTGGATGTGTGGGCTCTGGGAGTTATAATGTTTACGCTCTTGTTCGGAAAGCCCCCTTTGAGACTACCTCCGTGAAGACGACGTACGAGAAGATCCGGAGCGTCGACTACACATTCCCCCTTCCATCCAGGCATCAGAAGCCTCGAAGCACCTCATCAGCTCCATCCTCGTGGCTGACCCTGCACAGAGGCCTACCATGGAGGACCTTCGCGTCCACCCCTTCTTCTCGCAGTCCCCCTCCCCCTCTCGCATTCTTTACTCCATCCTGACACTCCCCTCGACTTCCCCCATTTCTCCACTCTTCCTCCCTCCTCTATCCCTTCTTTCGTTTCCTCCCTTCCCTTTGACCCACAGCCCATCTGTCCTTTCCCCGAGAACCCGTCTCTTGGCAACAACATCTCCACCATCCCATCATCCTCTTCGTCCGCTGCGCGCTCACATCTTCCGCCAGCGGAGACAAAGAGAACGTCTACAACAACAACAACGCCGGGGGAATATCTGCGGACTCTAAACCCAAGAGACCCCTCTCCTCCCGCCTCCAACGTTATCACTTCGTCTTCGTCTGATCTTGCTAGAAAGCCGGGCTCAGCATTCGAGAGGGAGAGAGAGAGGGAGAGAGAGAAGGAGAGGGAGAGGGAGAGGGAGAGAGAAAAGGAGAGAGAGAGAGAGAGGGAGAGAGAGAAGGCTGGAGAGGGAGAAGGAGAAAGAGAGAGAAAGAGAGAGGGAACGAGAGAGAGAAAGAGAGAGGATCGAGAGGGAGAGGGAGAAGGAGAAGGAGAGAGAGAGGGAGGAGAAGGAGAGGCTGGAGAGGATTGAAAGAGACAGGAAAGAGTAGAAAAGATAGAGAGGGGGAGAGGGAGAGGGATCGCATGGAAAGGGTAGAGAGGGAGAGAGAGAGAGGGAGAGGGAGAGGGAGAGGTTGGAGAGAGAGAGATTGGAAAGGGAGAGAGCCGAGAGAGGGAGAGGGAGAGAGTGGAAAGAGAGAAACAGGAGAGAATGGAGAGAGAGAGAGAATCGAGAGGGTGGAGAGAGAGAGGGAGGAGAAGGAGGAGCGGGGAGAGGGTAGAAAGACTAGAGAGAGAGCTGGAGAGAGAGAGGTTGAGGAAGGAGAGGGAAAGAGAGAAGGAGAGGGAGATGGAAAGAGAAAGAGAGAGGGAGAGGGTGGAGAGGGAGAGAGAAAGGGAGAAGGAGAGGGAAAGAGAGAGAGAGAGAGAGAGAGAGAGAGAGAGAGAGGGAGAGGGTGGAGAGGGTGGAGAGGGAGAGGGCAGAGAGAGAGAGAGTGAGAGAGAAAGAACGGAGAGGGAAAGGGTAGAGAGGTTGCGGTTGGAGGAGAGAGAGAGAGAAGAGTATGACGGAGTATGATGAACACGAGAAATCTCTTGAAACCCCCGAGAAAATGCCTAGGGAAAGAGAGAGGGAGAGGAAAGAGAAAGGGAGAGGGAAAGAGAAAGAGAACGGGAGAGAGAGAGGGAGAGAGAGCGGGAGAGAGAAAGGGAGAGGGACAGGTACGGGTCTTTCAGAAGAAGAGACGAGGACTACTCGCCCTCATACAACAGATTCAAGACCTCCGGAACCCCTTCTTCCCCTCTTCTCCCTCCTCCTCCGCTTTCCCTTCATCCGGACTCAACTCCCCCACCAGTTCTTACGTTCCTGAATCAGAGACGGTGTCTTCGGCTTTATTCAGAAATAGGGAGAGAGAGAGGGAGAGGGAAAGGGAAAGGGAAAGAGAGAGAGAGAGAGAGAGAGAGAGAGAGAGGGAAAGAGAGAGAGACAGAGAGAGAGAGAGGGAAGGGAGAGAGAGAGGGAGAGAGAGAGGGAGAGGGAGAGGGAGAGAATGCAGAGGGAGAGGGCACATGAGTACGACGAGTACGATGAACACGAGAAATCTCTCGAAACTCCCGAGAAAATGCCTAGGGAGAGAGAGAGGGAGAGGGAGAGGGAAAGAGAAAGGGAGAGAGAGAGAGAGAGAGAGAGGGAGAGGAGGAGAGAGAGAGACAGGGAAAGGGAGAGAGAGAGAGGAAAGGACTTGGATTACCGTAGATCTGTTTCCTCTTCCTCCGTCCTCTCCCCTTCTCCCTCCGTCTCTCTTCCTCCTCGTTCATCTGCATCAGCTTCTCTCTCCTCTTCCTCTTCCCTCTCCTCGTCCTCATCCTCTTCCTCCTCCACCCCTTTCCCGCCCTTCTTCCTCACCTTCCCCTTCTTCCCTCCCCCTCCTGGTTCCCCTTCCCTTCTCTTCCTTCCCCATCTCCTGTCCCCTCTTCTCCCGCTGTCCCGCCTTCCCCCTCTTCGTCCTCCGAAGTAGAGGCACCTGATGTGTGGGTCAACCTTTGGGTGGACTACAGCAAGAAGTACGGTATGGGATATATGTTCTCGAATGGTAACTCAGGGGTTTTCTTCAACGACTACTCAAAGTTCATCCTGAACTCTAACCTCTACGACATGCAGTACTTCCCTAGGAAGGGGTCCTCCCGCCCCCTCCTCCTCCTCCTCCTCCTCTTCGGACGTGATGTACTTCACCATTGACTCCGTCCCTCCTGAGTTGTCGAAGAAACTTCTTCTATTGCAACATTTCAGAGGATACTTGCTAAAGCACGAGAACAAAATTAAGAACGAGGGGAGGACAGGGACGAGGGAAGAGAGGGATGACGTCGACCTCAACAACCTCAATCACGAGGAGTTGGCCGCGAAGGTCGGAGCATTCCCCGACGGAACTGAGGAGGAGGCGGAGAGGAGGAGAGCGGTGGGAGAGATGGTTTACGTCAAGAAGTGGATCCGCACTGAGCACGCTATCGTATTCCGGCTATCCAACAAGACGATCCAGGTCATATTCTACGACCAGACGGAGGTTGTGTTGTGCATGGAGAAGAAGGCCGTAACTTACACGGATAAGAAGAACGTCAGACACATATACCGCATCGACGACATCTACAAGATCGACCGCCCTGACTTGCAGAAGCGAGTCAAGTATGCGAGAGAGGTTATCTCTCAACTAATGAGCAAGAAGAACGCCACTCCAAACAACGCTCCTCACACTCCCTCTGCTGCCTCTCCTTCCACCGAAGCATCTCCCGCGGGATCTCCTTCATCATAGTCATTGTAGCATCAGTCTCCCCCCTACTCCTTCCCGGAACTGAGGTTTCTCCCCTGTCCTCCCCTTTTCTCCTGCGTTTCATGCGTTTCCTGCGTTTCTGCAGCTACCACAGGTTCTTCACGACCTCCACATCTTCTTGTTTTAGTGCACTCGTTCTATACTCCTGCTCTAGTTTAGTTCGTGCTTATTTTACTCTTTGCTCAGCTTTCCTTCTTCGTTGCTCTTGCCTCTAGCTCTTTTGTATTGTTCTTCTGTGTTCTTGTTTTCTCACGTCGTCTCTCTATCTCTTAAACCCTCTTTACTCTTTTCCTTCTTCCTTTCCCTCACTTTGAAATTCTAGTCCCTGTATATGCGCAGTTAGTTTAGTTTTCTATTTTTCATTTTTGTATATATTCATCCGATGTTTGTTCGTTTCTTCTCATTCTTTTTTTACATTCTGTTTTTACATTCTTTTTTTTACAATCATGTACCGTTTAGTTGTTTTCCTTGTCTTGACGTAGTTGTAGTTTCACTCAGTTCGTTTTAATATTGTTTCCCCGTAGAATAATCTAGTTCTCTATCTCATTCTCTAGATGTATACGCATGATGCTTATTTTCAACGTATATTTTTTCCAACCACATGATACCCACACTACCAAAACCAACGAGTATTTGGCTTAAATATTAAAAAAAAATATTTTTTTCTCGTTAATAGTTTGCGTATTCAACACATACAATTCTACATGGTCCTATTTTTTAGGTCTATCATATATATACACATGTATTCGCGCAATTTGCATTGGTGCGCATTCAGAGCAGTTGAAAGTGGGTCAAGTTTGAAAATTGAATGATTTATTCACATTTTTTATGCCAGCGCAGCGCATACACAGCGAAAATGCAATTGGTCGTGTTGAAGTCCTATATTTAGTTAAACATCCATTTCTACTAGATGCTTTATTATTTGCAACACTCGCACACGTTTTAAATTAATTTATTTTAAAAACTTTGCCCTCCTTTAATTTTTCATTTTACAATTATCTCTTTTTCCATGTTAGCTACACGTCTAAGAGACAGACATACGACTACTACTTATTTAGCCGTCCTATTTGTTATCTCTGTTATACGATTGGTCACTTTGATGTCAAGGTAGGGTTTATAATATTCACCGAACCATATATTTTCATTATTTCTTTCCTTTAGTATTCTTCTCACCAAGTGCATTCGCGTAAAGTGTGCTTTCTCTTCAGACTTGAATTGATCTTGTCTTCTTTTCTTCTTTCCATTTTTCTTTCAGCAACGCAAACTGGAATGAATTGCATGGACAATTCAAACGTCTAGAAGGCCAGGCGTTTAACCGCATCGGGGACATGAATAAGTTCTACGTTCGTTTTTCTCGTGCTTGCGCAGCTTCCAATTCTTCCCTTGCTCGCGCAGACAGAGAGAAGTACCAAGACGAGTATGCACTGATTGAGAGAAACGCAAGGGACACACTCGACAAACTAGCAGGAGCATACGATGCCATTCTCTCGTATACTCAAGTAAGACATGCAAATAATTAATATCATATTTTCATTTCTAAGTTTTGCTTGTACTTGCTTGCGCTATTCGTTTTTCTGAACAGTGATCTTTTTTCCAACCTACACTGTTCTTTTCTTGCCTTCTCACTTCTTACCTTGTTATTGTGTTATCTTCCAAGGCATTGATAATGTACATTCCACTTTGGAATTTCTCTCTGCTACACTGAACTACACACTGCTTCGTTCCTCTCGTACTCAAATTATCCTACCATCTCATCTCTTCTAACGCACAATCTTCCCTCCTCTTCTCTCCTCTTCCCTCCTATTTCCTCCTCTTGACTCGTCTTGACTCCTTTCCCCTCCTTTTCCCTCCTTTGTTCCCCTCTACCGTCTTCTGCCCCACCTCACCCCTATTTTCCCTACTACCCTGCGTCTTTTAATTTGGATTGTTTGCGTTTGTGTCTGCGTTTGTGTTTACGTTTATGCTTGTGTTCGTGCCTGTGTTTGCGCTTGTGTTGGTGTTGGTTCTGTTGCGTGCGGCGGACAGAGGAACAGCATTTCTGAACATCAAGACTGCATGGTGGTGAGATGCAGAGAGGTCCTGCAGGGAAACACTGCCGAGATGAGGAGGGTCTGAGGAAATGATCGTACCCCTTTTCAATAGATCTATGCTCTTCGAAGACTACGACGGAGACTCATCGTACGTTACTTCATGCAGACACATACTCATACACATACACATACACATACACATACACATACACATGTATTGATACCCTTTTTTGATTCTCACGCCATCTGCTCACTCTCCCTTACTGCCACATTTTCTTCCACTCCTAAACTGGACGCTCTCTCTTGTGCTCGTTCATATTTCATACTCTAACATCACCCTCTTATAATCTTATCTTTTTCTTTGCTTCTCTTTTCTCGTATCTCATATTTCTTCTTTCCCTTCTCCCCTCTTTTCTGGCTCCTCTTCGTCCTCTTTTCTCCTCCTCGTTTTCCTCCTCTGTCTCCTCCCCTTCTCGCTCCTTTTCTCCACTTCTTTGTCTCCACATCATTCCCTGATTCTCCTGCCCCTCCGCTTCTTTTCTTTCCTTCCATTTCGTTTGCTTCCCTTCCCTTTTTCCCCTTCCCGTCCTTTCCTTATCGTTCATTTCCTTCCCCTCACTTCCCTCTACCTCCCTTTCTCTCGCTCTCCTCCTCCCTCAGAGATGATAATAGTGGTTCGCACCACTTGCTGCGTGAAAAGTCATCGCTGCAGTCCTCCACATCTGCAGTCGAAGACGTGCTGGAGTGTGCAACGCAAAGCAAAAACAACCTGGCTAGCCAACGAAACAACCTACTCAGCACTTCTCAAAAGCTAAGCTCTTTCGAGGACTTCATGCCGGGCATCCAAAACACTATCAGTAAGTCGAACTAAATCACGCACGTTCACATTCACCTACATACATACTGGGTCGAGGCACCAACTCTAAGTGTGCGCATGAGTGCTACTCGTGTTTGCGTTGCTACTCCCATTCCCCCTCCTACACCCACTTCCGCTCCCACTCGCACTTTACTCCTGCTCTTTTGGCTGATCGTATATACCCTACGTCCTTCTCTACGTCTTTTTCTAACATTAATCGCCTCTTCACTTGCTTCTTTTCCTGCCATCTTGCTCATCGATTCTCCCCCTTTTTCTTCTCCCTCCTTTTCCTCTCGTTCCTTTTCTTCCCTCCCCCGTCTCTTCTCTTGTCTGTTATTCTCTTTCCACCGCCCCCCCTTCTCTTCTAATTTCATTTGTCCACTTTTGTTGTTACTCTCTCTCCGTCTGTTCCCTCCCCTTCATTCTCCTTTCCTTCGTTCCCCTTTCCCTTCGTTCTCTCTTTCCACTGGTTCCCTTTCCTTCGTCCCCTCCTCTATTTTACCCATTTCTTTTCCGATTCCGATTCCGATTCCGATTACTTTTTTTTTTTTTTTTTTTTTTTTTTTTTTTTCTTGACTTTTACTTTCTGTTTTTATTTTTATTTTTGTGTTTATTTTTATTTTTATTCTTTCTTCTTTCTATTTCATTTTTAATCATCAGACAAAGTCCATCAATACCGAAAGAGAGACGCAGTCGTGATTCCTTCGGTGATCGCTCTTTGTCTCTTCTTCATATTCGTTTATTCCATCAACAAGTAAACACCCAGACCAAACTCTTTCTTTCCCTTTCTTTCCCTTTCTTTCCCTTTCTCCCTCTCTTCTATTTTCTCCCTCGTTCTTTCACCTTTTCTTTCTCTCTTTTCCGCTCTCTTCCCCTTCTTTCTTACACCCAGGTGACGCCACTCCTTCTCTTCAATCCTTTCCCACCTATTTGTTCACGTTTACTCTAATTTTTATTTATTTTGATTTCGTCCTCTCCTCCCTATCTCTCTCTCTGGCCCTCACTCCTTTCCTCTTCTTTTGCATTAACTACACACACTCACACCCACTCACGCACATCCACACATTCGCCTCACACCAACACTAGCTGAGCAACACATGTGTCTACACGTGCACTATCCTCCTGTTTGGATTTCTCTCATCATATAGCACAGTATGTGGTGTATTTCCCCTTTGCGTACCCCTGTAATTCGTCTATTTTAGTTCACTCATTGAACTATGCCTTTCTTGTAATTCCTTGTCTTCGTCTTTCACGGTTCGATCCGCCCATATATTTTGTCTCTTGGATCTTCGTCTTTTCCTTTCTTTTTATCGTTTTTCCAACACTCTTACTTGCTTCCCTTGTCAGTAAACCCTACTTAATTAACTATTCGGCGACTCATACACGTACACATATGCTTCGGTTCCTTAGCCGGAGCAGAACCTTTCCCCCAGTACTTTTCTCCAATCTCTCCTTCCTTTCATCTTTAATCGACAATTCATTCCTCGACTCACACAGTCTTACATGTTGGCAGTGTAGTTATAAGATGTTTTATATACTCGATGTATAAGAACACAAACATGCACTGCAATCTTCACGTAGAGCTTAGAATCAAAGTGTGAATCGTACATTAGCCAGAAACATAAACGAGTATACCACAAACACGTAAGATACATATATGCATGGAGGGCCACACTCTCTTCGAAACAGCGACAAACATTAATGCACAGTACACTCTTAACTCTAAAGTAAGAGAAAAAGAGAGAAGCAATAGAAAGAGTAAGAGAAACAGGAACTCATACGGAGGGTTGGAGGTTCGAGCTGGTTGATTCAATACTTGATCTCTTTTATTGTTCCGAATGGACTATACCTCGTGGAGTGATAAGTAACGCATGCATGCTGCAGCCAACGGATGTATCTCATGCATGATGTGCACGTGATGCCATCCAACACCGTTGTGCACTCTCATTTACACACATACACACATGCTTCGACGTACACAGGCACTTCCACACACACACACACATTCACTCATATATATACACACACATACATAAACATGCGCATACACAGACACAGACATAGACCTTATGCGCGTATCAAACGTCAAATGTTCCCACGCGCAGAGATGTAGAAATATGAACACGAGAAGCGTAGACATGGAGACAAGTTGAGAGCCAGGGATAGATACATGCGACATGCACAGCCGAAGAAGATATCTATGCATAGCAACAATAAATAAAAGCAGCTGGAAAACAAGGAGAGGGAGAGACAGTCAGAGGAACAGGAGTAAAACTGCTATGAATGCTAGTCATTGATAGTCACTGCGAACGCCAATCGCAATCATCGTCCAGAGGACGGATTCCGATCTTAGGACGAAAGAAGGGAATGAGAACCGTGTTCTTCCTTCAGTACCAGCTTCCTCTTCTTTCTCTCAAAGTACCTCTCCCTTGCAGCAGCCACTCTTTCCTCCCCTCGAAGCCTTCTCCGAAAAAAAAGCTTTGAAGCTATTTCTTCCGTCTCTAGCTCTGCTTTGTCCTTTTCTTTCTCCCTCTCCCTCCTCTCCCTCCTCTCCCTCTCCCCTTCGGCTGTTCGCCTTCACCTGTCTTACCTTCACCTCCCTCAACATCTTTTCCATCCGACGACTTGACTCCTTCTTGCCTCTCCTTGTCTTCCTGTCTCTTCCTCTGCTCTTCCTTCCTCAGGATCTCTTTCTTCATCGCTTCAGGTAGGGTCGCCACCTTCAACCCCACACTCTCCTTCTTTCCAGACCCCCCGCTTCCTTTCTCTTCAGCGTTATCCAGCCCTTCCACTCGCTCTTCCTCACTCTTCTTCTCATTTTGAATGTCCCCCGCCATATTCTTGTCCAGATTTTTGAAGAATCCTCCCATTCCAGCGCTCTCTGCCGATGTCTTTTCGTTCTCCCTGTCCTTCCTGTCCCTCTCCTCCTGCCACTTCTTGTCTTCTTCCATCTTCCTCTTATATGCGGACGTTGTGAATTTCTCACAGTCTCCGTTTTCTTCCTCTTCCGCGACCCTCTTCCTCAACTCTGTTCTTTCTTTTATCATGTCGCGTTCCCTCTTCCTCTCCTCGGCATTCCTCTTTAAGTCATCGAGATACTTCGACCTGTCTCGTTCTTCCTCTCTCTTTTCCTTCACAGCTTCTTCTTTCTTTTTCTTTGCAAATGTATATCGTCGAATACATCGTCATACACACTCGCCTTCAATTCTTCTTCAGACAGTTCGTATTTCTTCTTCTTGGAGGATGTCCCAAAAGGCACTATACCTTTTACTTTACTATTCGATTCGATATCATCATCTTCATCGTCTGCATTAAATGCTGCCCTTTGTACAGGTACATGCAATCCATATGATCCAGCAGCACCATTTTTCGTCGTGCTTACATTTGCAAATGCATTTCCGTTCGCTGAGAAAACATTTTTTTTCGTTTCACCAACAGCAGCATCTTTCTTTTTTAACGAAAATCCAAACGACTTTGACATTTTAAAGATATC
Organism: Drosophila quasianomalipes; assembly: GCA_035043665.1. Lineage (NCBI taxonomy): Eukaryota > Metazoa > Arthropoda > Insecta > Diptera > Drosophilidae > Drosophila > Drosophila quasianomalipes. The sequence goes on along the minus strand of JAWNMU010000648.1, from coordinate 7,462 downwards.
CTACCGTTTTGAAGGATTTACCTCTTCCCCTTCAAGAGTGAATAAAACATGCAGTTTCAGAGACAATCATGTACCATTCAAGTTGAGAAGCATCAGACTTTGGATAACTCGTGTGCACCACCCCACACCGCCTGATATGCATGCTAACAAAAACACATTTTTTTACACTCGAGAATGTACGTATTTTTCAAACAAAAAAAAAGCAAGGCATTTGGACATGAATACGTCAACTAGATTTCCAAGTTTTCTATCGTAATTCCGTGTGCAGATGCTCAATTTTAGCGTGATTTTCTTAGAAGCGGCGGCTTTAATAGACTGGCCTATTAATAATAGAAGAAGACATCACTTCAGCTATTCATACTTTTGGATAGTTAATTATTTTCCTTTATTTTTACCAATAGTTCTCCCGAAATTTCTACTTTTATCTATTTCCTGTGTGGTGTATTCACGCGGTTTGCGTGCTGGTCCCAGATAACATTTGTGAGGAATTTGCTTCCTTCTGGACTACAACACTTTTTTTTTTTTTTCTTTGGTTAACCCTCTGTTTATTCAGCTTCTTTACTAACCCTATTTTACATCTTCAAATACACTATATGTCTTTCATATACACATACACACTTTTATATTCCGCACCATTTCTACATACAGACGTATTTATTGATCATTGCAAAGTAGACATTTCGTCTCGCATTGAATATGGATTGCGTTGAACAAATTAGAGGTAAGCCTATACTCATTTCGACATTTTGGTATTTATTTAGTTGTTTTTTGATTATGTGGCGTCGTCGCGCTTGCTGAGTGTTGGTTAATCCACGCCTAGTTTTTCCTAACTGATTTGTCGATTTTTCTGTATGTGCAATCGACCACGCGTATCTATCTCGCAGGCGAGATCCAACAGATCCTCAGCATTCTTCGGTTGACAGCTCGTGATGGGAGTATCCAAGGTAACCAGAATTCATATACTTGTGACATTTATGCTAGTGACAGTTGAATTGTGTATCGGTTTGGGTGCAGTTTTGTTACTGAAGGAAATGGATGTTCAAAATATATGATAGCTACGAGTCACATGAGTGCTCTCTTCTGTTCGCTTCTTTCCTATTCCCCTTCTATTCCTTTCCCCTATCATCCCTTGCCTTTTTGATTCCTCCCTCCTTCTATACATACTCCACTTTTTCTAACTCTTCTCTATCTTATTTCTTCGTCTCTCCCAATCGTCTCTTCTTCTCTCTTTCTCTTCATCTCTCCTTCTCTCGTTCTCTTCTCTTCTTCCCCCTCTTCTCTCCTTCCTATCTTCCTCTGTTCGTCTGTTCATATTCTCGCAGATCACCGCGGAGTACATTCGCTGACAGTGTTAGACAAGTCTTTATCAGAGATTAATGATCAGACTCTGAGTCTTCTGAGAGCGGGAAAGGGAGGAAGGGAGGGAGAAAGAGGGCGGGGCATATGGACAATTGGGGAGGGATGGGGGTGGAGAGGGGCTGAAAATGAGGGAGAGGAGAAAGAGGATTACGAGTATGAAGAGGAGGATGAGTACGGAGAGGAGGAGGATGAGGAGGAGGATGATGAGGAGGATGAAGATGAGGATGAAGAAGGGAAAGTACAATCTAGGGATGATGACATTTCCTGCTCATTTTCCTTTCCCCCTTGCCTTCTATTCGCTCTCCCTTCTCTCCTTCCTGTTCTTCCTCTTCCTCTTCCTCTTCCTCTTCCTCCTCCTTGTCCTCTGCTTCCCCTTGTGTCTTAGATTGGGGTATTTTAGATCCATTGGCATTGGTGACTCCTCTCCTCCTCGTCCTCATATCTTCTTCCTCTTCCCCCTCCTCCTCTTCCTCCGCCACTTCCACCCACCCTGCCGTCAAGATCACCGCCCTTTCTTCCCTCCAGCTTCTGTTCTCCAAAGTCTTTACTCCCTCTTCCCCCTGGGCTTCCGCCGTATACCTGTCTTCTATGACTCGAGTTGAGTCACGAAACCTTACCCAGTCAAGGGCAAGGAGAGAGAGAAGAGGCGGAGTGAAGGGGCAAGCGAAGGACATGAACGGAGAATCCAGTGGGGAGTGGTTGAGGTAAAGGTGAAGAGAGGGAGACACTCTGCCTCCGCTCTACCCCATCCTCCTTCCTCTTCCTCTTCTTCCTCTGCCTTCTCCTCTTCCCTTCCCTTATGGTTCTTACGTGAGCTGGAGTGCCGCACCGCCCTAGCTGCATCTCTTTTGCTCGATGCGCTCGTTCATTTTTCCTCTTTCTCACCCCCCCGTGTTGGTTCTTTTCCCATTTCGTTCTCCGTTGACTTCGACATTCAAGAAGAGCTACTCCTCATCAAATCAATCGACTCCATCAGGGAATTGTTCTCTTCCCCCTTTGCCGTCCTCCTCCTCCCCTCCCTGCCCTCCGTGACTCGTTTCCTCTGCTTCTACTCCTCTCCTTCCTTCTCCCACTGGTCTTCATCGAGAGTCCAAAAACATGCGTCGAACACCCTATATTTCATCACGTCCCACTGCTTTTCACTATCGAATCCTTCGTCGTACAAGCCTAACACTCGTCTCTCTTCCGCGTACTCATCCTCTTCGTGGCCTATGACCCACCTCTTAGATCTTCCTTCTTGTCATCTGCTCCTCTCTCCACAGACAAAGGAGTTACTCAACATCAACCACAACACGTGCACTCACACTCATCCTCACACCGCTGACCACCCTCTCGTGGCCAGTCCCTCTTCCCCCTCTTCCCCTCCTCCGTCCTCCTCATCTTCTCCCTCTTCCTCCCTCTACTCTTCGCTCGTCTCCTCCTTTGCGCCCTGCTCTTCCCCTCTCTGTACAGCATTCAGTTCGCCTTCTCTCGTTGACATTTCATCTATCGTTTCAGAACCGTCATATTTCCTGACATCTTTCTTAACGGACGACGTGAGGAGAGGAGATGGAAGGGCTGCTGCCACTTGTCTAGTCGCACTCGTTTCGATCGTTCACTTGGCCATTCTCTCTTCCTCCCACCTCACTGAACAGATCATCTCTTCTGCGGTACCCTCTTCTTCCCTCCCCCCTCCCTTCGCCCCTCTCCTTCCTCCTCCTCCAACTCCTCCTCTTCCTCCTCTTCTCCCTCTTTCGCTTCCTATGCCATACGCTCTTCCTTTTCGAATTCATCTCACCCTCTCTTCCTTCTTACCCATGGAGTTTCGTCCATCCCTCTCCCGCCCCTCTCTCCCTCCACCTTCTCTTCCCTCCCCTCCTCCTCCTCCTCCTCCTCTTCCTCCTCCTCTTCTTCTCCCTCTCATTCTTCCCATCCCTCCGACTCAACGATAGTCTTAGCCCCTTCTCCCTTCATCCTCTTCCCCTGTCCCTCTTCGTCTACCTCTTCTCCCCCTCTTGTCCCCCCCAGATTAGCTTCAACTGCTCTTTCCTCCGCTTCCCCCTCCTTCGGCCTCTTCAAGTCAGTCCAGACCTCACTCCTCTCAGCTTTCACTTCCGCCCTCTCCTCCGTTCCCTCCAATCTCTCTCCCGCCAACTATGCCTCTTCCCCCCTCCTCTTCCTCCTCCTCTTCTTCCTCCTCCTCCTCTTCTTCCTCCTCTGACCCTTCCTCCTCATCATCGTCACCCCCTTCGTTTCTCTCTTCCCCTGCCTTCTCCTCTTGTCTTTCTTCTCTCTCTCCTCCCTTCGCTTCCAATACGTTCGTCTCAAATGACTTCGTCTCTATCTCGTCTTCCCTCGTAGCCCTCTGCTCCTCCTCCTCTGTCGCCCTTGCTGAGCTCCCTCTCTCCCTCCTCCTCTCTTCTTTATCCAATCCTCATGTCCCCATTCAAACCAAGCTGTCTTCTGCCCTCGCCCTCCGCTCCCTCCTCTCCCCCTCCCGGTTTCTCATTTTGAAGTTGTTTTTCCATTGTGACTCCTCTCTCTTCCTCCCTCCTCTTGCTCAGTTCACCGTCAAGTCTCTCACCTCGGTAGCCACTAGTTCCCTCCCTTCCTCGTCTTCTTCTCATGACTCACCTTCCTCTTCATCCTCTCCTCCCTCTCCCTCTTCCCTCCAGCGCATTCAGGTCGACGCAGAACACGAATTGAAAAGCATCTGCACTGAGAACTTGAAGATGATTGCATCGTCAATCGCCTCTGTGTTTTCGGTGAACAAGGAAAATATAAAGAAAGTTCCCATACAAAAATATCTAGGGAAGGGAAAAGATTTACAGAAAAAGGCACATCTACCCAAGGGAGGAAACAGTAGTGAAAAGGGACGTGAAAAGGAAAGTGCACTTGAAGAGGACCAGAAGGCTGGAACTGCTGTTTATGAGAATAGGAACAAAGAGAAGAGCAGAAGTGAGAAGAGAAGCGAAAAGAGAAGGGAAAAGAGGAGAAGGGAGGTTGACTGGACCAGAGGTGAAGAAGTAGCAAGAGCCCTGCTTGAAATTCAAAATAGAAAAGTGGTCGCTGTTCAAGATGACCTTCAAGAACTTGTGTACTCCGAAGTGAAAAGAAAGAAGAAGATCATTGCTGCTGGAACTGAAAAGTTCAACTTGAAGGGGTTCAAGGCCCTCGGAGACCTAGTGAAAAGTGGAGCTCTTCTCGGAGTGAAAAACACCCCTTCAAGTGGCATTTCCGTCCCCACAGGCCCTTCTTCAAGTTCTTTTGTTTCTACAAGTGCGTCTTCTTCTACTCCTGTCAATTCAACCTCGCCATTACCTGTGGATGTGAGTTGGGCAGCAGAGTTTTTGTTGCTGAACAGGGACTTGAAGAAGAAAGAGCTTGGGGAGGCTCTGTGCACGGAAGGAGAGGTGGGAGAGGGAATCAGGAGGTATTTCACTTCGCTTTGCTTCCTAGAAAACGGAGACGAAGCCCTATACCTCCCCTCTCTTCCTCCCGCACTCACTCACTCCTTTTCCATCTCTCACTATCCATTCTCTTCCCCTTCTTCCTCTTCTTCCCCTCTTCTTCCTCCTCTTCCCTTATCAGACTCTCCCCTGACTATTCCTCTTCCTCTTCCTCTTCCTCTTCCCCGTCCCCTTCCTCTTCCTCTTCCTCACTGTCAGTGCCTCGTTCCCCTTTCTTCCGAGTTCCTTCCTCCTTTTCCCTCTGCTACCCCTCTCTCTCCTATGCAGTCTCCCTCTTCCCTCGTTTTTTGTCTCTTCCTTTCCCTCCCTCTCCCTCATCAGTCTCTCCCCCTCTCCCATGTCTCCCTCATCTTCTTCCTCCCCTTCGACCCTTTCCCTCCTTCCTCCTTTCCCTCCCATCGGCCCTGTGACGATACTTTCTTCGCTTCGCAGCTTTCTGTCGACGTTTCTCCTTCCAGGGGAGGCTCAACAAATAGACAGGGTAATCGACATGTTCTCTAAGGAGTACGATAGGAGACATAGGGGAGTAGTCAGGTCAGCGGACGCAGCTGTCGTCCTTGCCTTCTCTATCGTCATGCTCAACACTGATCTCCACAACCAGTCTGTGGCGAAGAAGATGGAGATGAAACAGTATATGAACAATCTGAAGAAGACAAATGACGGAGAGGATTTCCCCCACTGGTACCTCGCCCTCATCTACAACGAAATCTCCCAGCACCAGCTGCTGATCTTGGAGGAAAAGAAAGATCTCTCTCCCGGAGCTGTGCTCACCCAGTCACTGACGATGGAGAGGATGAAACAGAGGCAGAGCGAGTGGGTCGTAGAAATGAAGGAGGCCGAGAGGAGGCAAAGAGAGGAGAGGAGGAGGCAGAGGGAGGAGAATAGTGGGGAAGTAGGGAGAGCGAAGGAGGAGGGGGCATGCTTGGTGACGATCACAAGAACGAGGGGAAGGAGGTAGGAAAGGAGGAGAAGGAGAAGGAGGAGAAGGAGGAGAAGGAGAAGGAGGAGAAGAAGGAGGAGAAGAAGGAAGAGAAGAAGGAGGAGAGACGTAAGGCTCGCAAAGGGAAGAAAGAAGACGCAGTACTATTAACCGACACTGACTTAGTGCTATTCGGGGCAAGGGTTAGGTACTTAAGCGAGGGAGTGGCTGCAATGGCGGGTGTGGACGAGGAGGATGCGGCTAAGGCGATCACTGAGTGGGTGGTGCGTAGGGATTCTACTCCAACTGATGGGGGAAGGGGGAGAAGAGAGGACGACTCAGACGAAGAGGAAGAGGAGGAGGAAGAAGAAGAAGAGGAAGAGGAGGGGTACGAGGGAGAGGAAGGGAGGCAGACGACGTTGTTTCGTTCAAGGTAAGAGCGGAGGAAGTGTGTTTAGGAGTGGGGCATGACTTGGTTTCTTCAGTTTCCAGCGACTTCCTCCGCTCCCTCTCCTCGTCCCTTCACTCCGCGTTCTCATCCTTCTGCCCCTCCGCGTCTGTGTCTTCTTTCTCTTCCTCCTTCGCAGCGGATCTCTTCCCCTTAGCTGATTTACTCAAATTGAGAAAATCAGATAACAAGCACTCCGTCTCATCCCCTACCTCTTCTTGTTCCCCTACTTCCTCTTCTTCCTCCTCTTCTTCTTCCTCTTCTCCCCCTCTACCTCCTCTTCTTCCACCTCCCCCTCCCTCTCTCTCCCTCCCCTCCGCTCCTTTTCTTCTCGTCTCTTCGTCAACACCCCGGAATCAAAAATATCGGACCTCATGAAAGCGTCCTACTTGATATCCGCCCCCATGTCTTCCTCTTCTTCCTCTTCCTCTTTATCTCCTTCCTCCTCTCCCGTCATGTCTGTTCCATTTCCTCGTTTATCTCCTTCTCCTTCCTCGCTTTCTTCACATCCTCTCCCTTCGCTCTCAGTACTCGCTCCTCACCCTCCTCCTTATGCTTCCTCCTCTTCCTCCTCCTCCTCCGTCTCTTCCAAAGCAAAAAAACAGAACAGAAGACAGAGGAAGTTACTCTCTTCTTCTTTCTCATCCTCCTCCTCCTCATCCACCTCTGACCCCTCCTCTCCCTCCACTGCTTCTTCTAGCTCGTTCATGGACCCCCCCCACCCTCTTCTTCTAAATTTGGTATATTTCCTAGTTCTCTGCACTCATCCCTCTCTCCTCCCTCCTTCACTCCTCCTCTCCCTCCTCCCTTGTCCCCTACCTTCTTCCCCTTCATCTCCCTCTTCCTCCACCTCTACCTCTGTGTCTGTTCTAGATATTTTATTCAAAACTAAATATTTATCTCAGTCCGAGCTCCACATCTTCCTCCTCCGCCTCCTCTCTCTCTCCTCTAGTTTCTCAATATCTCCGTCCTCCTTCTCCTCTTCCTCCATCCCCCCTTCTCACTCTTTCTCCCTCCCTTACTTTTTTGATCAATTAAACAATTCTTCTCTCTCTCATCTCTCTCCCTCCCCGTCTCCCCCCTCTTCCACCTCTTCTCCTCCCTCTTCCTCTTCCTCGTCCTCTTCCTCCTCCTCTTCCTCCTCTTCTTCCTCCTCTTCTTCGTCCACCCTCCCCTCTTCCCCTTTCTCCCTTTCCTCTCCTTTACATTCTTCGCTTTCTCTTGCTTCCTTGCGTGCCTCTTCCCTCGTCTTCGAGCCCTTCTCCCTCTCTTCTTTAGCAATACATA
>JAWNMU010000647.1:0-26560 GCA_035043665.1 Drosophila quasianomalipes | reverse complement strand
AAAATCGTACATGCTTCGTTCGGATACATATTGCTTATAAATCGCACGCCAAGTCCTAATTCATGGGATCTTCCTCCAGCTTATTGTCACCTTTTGCACTTTCAAAAGATTCATCCGCACTACTTTGATCAGTAGCATCTGAGCGAGATATGATGTCTTCCCCGCTGGGGTTAACCTCTTCATCAGCCTCTTCGTCAACTTGCTCAACTCGATGCCCTACATTTGACATATCAAATGTTTCCGCTTAGCTCTTCGCCTGCTCAAATAGAAAAAACACCTCGTTTGTCGACCACTGTCTTGGATTCTGTATCATAGAGCCGGTAGCCGTTCGCCTGCATTGAGTACCCAATCATGCGGTATTCTTTCCCCTTGGGTTTAAACATGCTCTTATGATGACCCTTGTCCAGTGCTACTGCATCGGAACCAAAAACTTTAAGATGGCTTATCGTTGGCTTCTTACCATTGCACGCTTCCATTGGTGTCATCTCGATCAATGCCTTTGTGACAGCACGATTGCGCAAATACACCGCTGTGTTTTACTGCATCTGCCCACAGTGACTGTTCCAATCCTGACTGCTGCAATAATTTCTTGCGGAGTGTACGCCACCGTCAATTGCCGTGCAATTCCATTGGTTTTCAAATAACCGTTGAGCGTTTTGTTTACCTATTCGTGCCCGTTGTCGCTGCGAATACACTTGATCATCTTTCCTGTTTGACGCTGTACCAGATTTTTGTACTCCACGAACTTGTGAAAGACCTCGTCCTTTCCTTTAAGGAAATACACAAAAATCCGCCTTGATTTGTCATCAATAAACGTAAGGAAATACATAGAGCCGCCTAGAGACTTTGCTTCAAAAGAGCCACACACATCAGTGTGCACTAGTTCCAGAAGTTCTTGCGCTCGGCTTTCTGTTGATCCTGGAGATGGCTGCACGTGAACCTTATTCAACATGCACGTCTTGCACGACACCCGTTGCAACACGTCAACATTTTCCATTCCTCGCACCAGCACCTTGTTTGCCATTTCGCGCAAGCTATCATAATTCAGGTGACCATATCTCTTATGCCACAACTCCGTCTGACTTAACAGCAGCATAACATCTGTTACGATGACTTTCAAACGTTTACAGATTTCCTACTCGTTTGGCCTCGAGTATATATTCGCCGCCTTTAAAGACTCTTGCACTTGTTGCATCAAAATTTACAATGCACTTCCTTGCTACGGCTTGACCCACAGACATGAAATTGCCTGTTAACTTTGGCACGTACAATACGTTACCTAAGACCAGTGTACACAAATCCGTTTTGAATTTAACTTCGCCTCTGCCTTCTGCTTGCAGAAGCCGGCGTCCGCCAAACCGATCGTTTCGGTATGCGCCTCAAAATTTGAAAACATTTGTTTATCACAACACATATGACTTGTTGCTCCACTGTCCAAGCACCAGCCGAATTTCTTAAAACTGCTTGCATCCAATGTGTTCAGTAAGCTGCAATTCTGCTGTCCGCTCTTTATTTCATCATTTTTGGTAATTATTTTGCAACAATTCGCCTTAATATGTCCTATTTCTCACCAATTGTAAAAGGCAACATTTTTAGTTTCTTCTTTGTAGTGACCTTCGCACTAGCGCTATACCTCTGTCTAACTGTAAAGACCTGCGCGACATTGCTGTGCTTTTCTGCGCTCTCTTTCCTTTCGCCTTCTTCCTTCAACTTTATACATAGAATTTCAAACGTTGGAAGACTGTCGCGTGTCTCTATGGCGACAACGAAATTCTCATAAAGGTCTGGAAGACTGAAAAGCAAAATAATGACCTTGAGCTCGTCAACTATTGCTATTCAAACTCCGTCAAGCTGATCCACGATTTCATTAAATGTGATCAAATAGCTAGCCATGCCGCGCCCCTCCGCCATGCGTGAATTGAGCAACTTTTTGTATAGCGAGACTTCACGAACCGGCCCGCTTGGCTGATGAACTTCGCGCAACTCAGTCCATGCCTCCTGCGACGTTATGCAATTCTTGATGTATCAAAACTGCGATGCCTTAAAACTTATTGCCAACACTCGTTGCCAATGCCTTGCGATCTAGCGCACTCCAGTTAATATTATCGCCCACATCAGACTCCAGTAAATCCCCGACGCAACTTACCATAGATCCGCATGCACCAACATGCTTCGCATCTGTATGCCCAAGAATCATAATTCTTTTCTTCAAGCTTCTCAATTTGGTACAATGCACTCATTTTTCTATTTGTGCGAAGCAATTTACATTTATATAAACGCAACTGCCGATTTTTTCTTTTAACACATCCGAGCTCGTAACTCTGGACATCGAATCAATAAACTTTAACCGATCTTATCGGGATACGTGCTGTGGGCCCATACCCTGTTGGAGCGAAGTTTCCCCGCGTCAGGGAATGCCTGAATAAGAAAATAAAAACGAAGTAACACCAGCGTTTTGTACTCAACCAACGTTTACTCAAGACTGTCCCGATGCTTTTAGTTAACAGCATTGATATTCATTAATGAGGGACTTAACATATATATGGTTGCACGGTTACATTGAATGTAAATTAACATAATTTTCAACAAAGACGATGGTCAGAAGCTATCCTGCTGGTCGACAGCAGATGCCATTGGCTGTACGAAGATGAACAACTCGCACATGACCATCCTTTGCAGGCACAAGTGATTCAATGCGGCCAAGCTTCCATTGCTGAGACGGAAGATTGGCGTCATGGATTATGACCATGCTTCCAAAAGCGATATTTTATGACGATGATGTCCATTTGGTTCCAGCAGGAAGCTCGTGAATATAGTCTGATGATCAACGACGCCAAAATTGCTGTTTAGAGGCGGTTATCACGTTAAACCCTTCCAAATTGATGAGATGAGGGGTCGCTATCGTGTGCTCGGAAAGCGCTCGAAGATATTTTCCAACTAACAAGTGTCCTGGGGTGATTAGTGATAGATCGTTGGGATCAGGTGGCATAGGTGACAATGGGCAAGAATTGAGGATAGCTTCGATTTCTGTTGTGATCGTGCAGAGCTCTTCAAATGTTAGGCGAGTATTCGATAGCATATTGTGCAGCCCTTCGCGCTCTTAACTGCTGCTTCCTAGAGTCCGCTAAAGTAGTGTGCCCCGGGGGAATAAATGAAACGACACGAAATCAGAAGCACAATACTCTGCTATTTCGTCTTGAGTAGATTGATCAAACAAGAATTGTTTCAAAGCCTTTAGCTCATTTGCTGCACCCACGAAGCTAGTTCCATTATCACAATAGATGTCAGTGGGCTGCGCTCGCCGTGCAACCATTCGATTGAGTGCAGCCAAGAATGGCTTCGTGGATAATTGAAAGACCACTTCGATGTGCACTGCCTTGGATGCCAAACAAATGAAAACGGCCAAGTAAGATTTTGTGGGACCCTTTCCTCGTATGCGAACATACGTATTTATTGGCCCACAAAAGACAATACCACAGCGTTGGAATGGGTGTTCCGGTCGAAGGCGGTCCACTGGCAGCGATCCCATACGCTGCCTTTCCAATATTGGCTTGTACCGACCACACGCCATGTAGGTGCGCACGATACGACGTGCCAAGTCCCTGGCGTTTACGATCCAATATTCCAATCGAATGAGTGCCACTAGAGCTTTAGGTCCAGCATAGCGGTTGCGAAGATGTAGATGCCGCACATAGATCAAGACGAAATGCAATTTACTGGGCAACAATATCGGATGTTTTTCGAAGTTTTCAAAGTCAACGTTCTCTCGCCGGCCGCCATTGATTTGAATTTGAACAAAGCGACGCATGTAAGCGATGGTTCAGCATAAATTACTTGCATATTATGTTGCTGATGTTTCCTGATACAGGCCAACGTTCATGATGTTGGCTTAAAAAGGTGGTCCTGAGAACCATATGGACGATTGTAGATCGGAGGTGGTTGCACCTCGAGAAAGAATTTAAGCAGGATTTGATGCCGTTGGATCGAATCTCCAATATACGATTGAAGTCAAATCCTGTATCTCAGAAAGTCGATTTCCGAATAATGCTGAAAACGTAAATAAATGTTGTTTTAGCCAACGTAAAACAATTTGCGAATCCGACCAGAAATATACGGCATGTGGCTATTCGGCGAATATATACTTGATTTTGTTGTACACTTGTGTCAACAAATAGACTCCACATAATTCCAGTTTGAGAAGCTGACGCCGAGAGCGCTGGTCAATCCGTTGTCACACGTATTGAAATCATTGTTAGCGACGTTTTCGATGAATTGGGCATGATTTGAATGCCTCTTTGATAACAGAAAGTGACCACGATGCCAAATTTTCGTGGCTTGTTCTTGATTGTCCGAAGAATTTGTATGTCCTCACCTCCAGATAAAAGGTCATCTACATAGAACGACGATTCGATGAGTGCAGCACCGATTGGAAACTCAGTTCGACACAGATCTGCGAAATAATCCAAGCTGCGTATGGCTAAGTATGGTGCCAAAGCGATTCCATTTGTAACCGCGTTCGGTTGATAAGTGCGAAGTGGTTCATCTGGAAGTGATCGCCAGTGTATGTACTGGTATTTGCGATCATTTAAATCAACATTTACTTGCCTGTACATCTTGGTTACATCAGCGGTTATGGCATAACGATGTAGTCTGAAACGCAACAACAGCAAATATAAATCATCTTGGAGCGTCGCGCCGACGAGTAACTGATCATTGGATGTCCGACACGAGGCGTCGAAGACCACTCGAAGCTTTGTCGATTCGCAGCTGGGTTTTAAAACGTAATGGTGAGGTATATAGTAGTGAGGGGCCCATAAGTTTGGTTCTGTGACCAACGACATGTGTTCCAAACGTTCATACTCCTACGTGAATTGACAATACTGTAAGCGAAGTTCTAAAGATTGTGCCAAACGGCGTTCCAAGCTGAGAATCTGATGCGTGCTATGTGGAATGAATGACCAAGTTAACTGGGATTGTTCTTAAACGGCAGCCTTACAACAATGCGACCACTGTCATTTATAACAGTCGTTTTTACGTAGTGTTCCTCACAAGCTCGATGTTCTGGTTTCAACAGCACATTTGAAGTTTCTGTTGATTCAATTTCCCATAAGCGTTTAATGTGATCGTCGATTGAAGTGGCGCCAAACTTAAAGCTAGCAGCAAGCTCTCGAGAATGTTGCGGATGAAACTTGCTTGTCACTACCCATCCAAACAGCGTCTTTTGGAGCATGGGCCAAGTTGTACCAAGTTTAACTTGGCCCACTGACAGACTTCGACAACCTGCTTCTGCGCCTAAAAGCATGTCAATGTGTCGAGACTGGTAGAATTTTTCATCTGCCAAAACAATATTTTCTGGCATTTTCTATGTTGAAATGTCGATATTGATGTCCGGCTGATAAGCTATATGCGAGCTGACGTAAAGATCCAACGAAAGTTCAAAGGATGACAAACAAGATTTTATTGAAGTAGTTGTAAAGTAATGTCTGTGCGTAAATGGCCAATACCTGATTTTCACATCCTGTCGGTAGTCTCCCAAGGAATGCGGCATATTTAAAGATGTGTAACGAATTCTTGTCGACCGTTCGAGCGTTTACTCCATCAAAATTGGTAGTCGGCTACGTCCGATTGGGCGGCAAACGTTCTTTTTTTTTTTTTCTTATCTGGAGAACGTTTATTTCTACTGAGGGACAAAGCGGGCGGAATCCTTGAAATTTTAAATTTACAAAACTTTAACTTAAAAAATTGAATTCCAAAAAATCAATTCATCATTCATCATTCAATCAATAATTAATTGAAAATTAACATTGATAACATTTTAATTAAAAAAATTAATAATTTATTGAATCAATGGCAAAATCTAAGAAAAACATTAATAATCGAAATTGATTAAAGCAAACTTAAAAAAAAACTATTAAAAATGTAATTTTAATTATTGAAAAAAATAATAGTACACGTGGGCAACCCATCATCGCAGTCACTTTACTTCGCAGGTCAGTGTGCGACGAAGCTGGCAATAAAACAGCTGTTCGCGCTGCACATGCTTAAAAGAATGGTTAGTGTGGTTGTTGTATGTGTTGTAGAGGTACAGAATATAGTTCCTGGTAAAACTGTTTTTTTTCCATTTATTTATTTTTTGTTATTTTTTTTTCTTTTAGATATTATTTATTTTTATTATTTTTTTTTTCTCTTTTTATATATTTTCTTTGTGGGCAAGAATAATAGTTAAATTCCCAGGTTAATCAAATTAAGCTTGCGCTCCTCTGACATGATATCTTCTTTCGCATCTGTGTGGAGGTACAGCATGCCAGATAAGCTCAGTTTACGAAAAACAAAAGCAACAGATAAAGAATTTTTTTCACTTACTTATGTCGTAAGCAACGTTGGAAAGCTTTCCATCGATGCTTGTATGTATGGGGTGGTGCGTGTATGTGTGTACTTTAAGCAAAGACAGGTCTACAGGTTGGGATGTGAGTACCCATCAAGAGCGACGCACTTTTTCAATAGTCTTTTCCATTCCCGCATGAGCAGACGTAAGACTGTCGAGTGCTTGTTTGAGAACACTAGATTTTAGTTGCTCGGGGAACCATTATTTCCTAGACAGCTTATCAAGTGAATTATTGCCAACATGAATGTTCTGTCCGAATATACAATAATTTACACAATAATTTCTCGCAAAGTTTCACATCCGGGAATTTCGACGAATTCTGGCCAAACTTGTCTATCAAAGAAGTATAACTATCAGAGAGAAAGGCATCTGACTCGAGATCTACCATAGGGTTCATGTCCAAAGCCGACACTTCGTTTTCCACCAAACACGGGATAACGCATCAGGCACCCAGATGGTCTTTTCCCTTACGATTTGCGAGGGAGAATTAATATTGTTGTAGTCTAAATATCCAACGAGCTAGTCTGCCAGATTCATTTTGCTGTCTCATGAGCCAAAGCAAACTTGAGTGGTCAGTCACTACCTCGAACTCTTGGAATTCTAAATAACATCTGAATTTCTCAATTGCTATAATCACGGCTAGGCATTCGCGTTCCGTGACACTATAATTACGTTGGGCTTGGCAAAATTTTTTCGACATGAATGCAATAGGTTTCTCTTCATTTTCATCGGACAATTCCACTAGAAAGGCGCCTATACCAAAATCGCTGGCATCACAGTGCAGGTAAAATTTTTTTCCAAAATCGGGATTCGTTAATATTGTTGCGGAGGCTTAAATCTGTTTTAAATTGGTCATCGCCAGTTCAACTTCGGTAGTCCATACATACTTCTTTTGGTCGATAGTACGTCGGTAATAGGACAAGTACGATCTGCGAAGTTCAGAATAAATCTTATACTATCCACAAACTCCAAGAAATCCCAGCACTTGCTCCAGATTCTTCGGTTGAGGCCAAGTATACCGGTAAGTATACCGGTACTACTAATAATATAACGTAAGTAATTGATACTTGTTACGCAAAAGTGACTTTTGGCAAGGTTTAGTGTTATTTTGGCTTTTCGAAACTGTTCAGCGATTCTGACTAATATGGCAAGATGAGAAGAAAAATCTTCGGACGCTATGCACAAATCATCTAAATATCCAAAGCAGCACCATGTCGGACGTCTGGCGGAATAATATCATCCATCAGACGACACATAGTAGAGGAAGCAATACAAAGGCCAAAAGGCATAACTTTAAACTGGCAAAGCGGTCTACCAGGGATCGTAAATGGAGTTAAGGGCTTTGATTCTTGGGCTTATCTCAATTTGCCCGTACGCATCTTTTTAAATCGAGTTTTGAAATTAGATTTGCCTTGGGCAACCGGGAAAAGATGCCTTGTATACTGCGCAGCGGATATGCATCCTTTTCGCGGTTGTCTGATATAGAGCCTCACAGACTTATATGTCACCTCAATGTTTAGAACTCCACTGATATTCTGACTTTCTCCATCAGTTGTTCGGGCATGGGACTTCAAGGGTCTAAACTCTCTTTAGCTTTTGAAGTCTTGCAACATGAGTCGAGCCTATGCAGCTTATATTAGCTCCTGTATCCAACAGACCAAGTTCTGTAACACCCAGAAACAAAACGTCTGCATAGCTACGTAAATCTTGCAGATTACTAAAAATAGTAGAAATTTGTAATCTCGGATTTTCTTTACATTCCCATAGAACTTCTAAGTCTTAACGTACGCTTATTATATTGGGGCTCTGTATCATTCATCAATATACGATTCCTTAGGTTTAGATAATTTGCTCATAAGGACGATAACAAAGAGGAACTGCGTCTAGCTTTATAAAGGGATTCGCTTCCTCCATAATAAAATATGCGCCGATCGGACAGACAGTTTTCCCACAGCCTCGACGAAAAAGCATTCACCATGCTTCTGCTTACGGGATCTTATGAGTTCGATACTCATAAAATCCGAGTGATAATCCTTGTATTGCTGTCGCACCAGAAATCAGACCAGACAATCCGGTCGACTTGCTTATGGTATCTCCAATACCAATCTCGTGCTTTTCCCGCAAACATGCATGTGCTTGCATAAAGCGATGAAATCAATATCTAAAGTTTTATCAGTGAGAGATTTAACTCGATAGATGAACTCCTCGACTCCTAATTTTATCGCCATCGATCGACATTACTCAAACAACAAAAAATAAGCAGTAAACCGTAAAATTTAGCAGTTCCGCAATCCCTCCAACGGTAGTGAGTCACCGCCCCGATAATATTCCACCGTTAGACGGAATATTAGCGGGAATTAGATTCGCAAATCTTTAGCGTGGTAGGTTCCTAGCTCTTTCACTTGCAAATTTTCCAGCAAATAGTAACAATTTCCGAGTTTCTTCCGAACGCGACATTTTACAAATTGCTGTCCAAGTTTCGCATTGAAGTTTTGCGTAAACTTACTAAGTGCAAAATTACGCCGAAACACTTCTTGGCGTTCTCGAAAGGATATGGGCTTCGACCTAATGTTGTATTGATTCTCGTTGCGCTGGTAGGCCTTACGAATATTTGCTTGAATATCCTTTCTCAGTAACGTCAGCTTATCTGCTCGCGAAAGGTAGTAATAGGTTCTTCTAGCAGAGATAATTCTTTCAACAATTTATAATCGGATCTATGAGTAATCATGTCCAAGCCAAATAATGCGCGATACGGAGAACAACCTAGGGATTGATGCTACGCCGAATAGAACATGAAATGCTTGTAAGCTGCAGGTCTCACTCAGTCTGATCATGCTTCAAATAGGAACGAACATGCTTTATGCCTAATTTAGTGCGAACAGCATTAAAGTCATTTGCTTTAAATTGTGTGCCATTATCACTCACTTTCGGGCACACCGAAGCAATGGAAAATATGCTATAATAAAAATTCTGGGATGACCCGAGATCTAAACTTTTCCAACGGTTGTAGCCAATCATATTTACTAAAGTGGTCTAACACGATCGTAATCCAATATGACCATTTTTACTACGAAGATACGGGCCAAGTAGGTCAATATACATTCTCTGAAAGGATCTACAGGTGCCCTGTACCCATCAACGGAAGTGTGAAAAGCTGGGAGCTTTACTCTCCTTGCTGGTGTCGCATTGTCAAATGTAATCACCCACATCTTTGGCCAAGCCGGGCCAGAAAAGATAGCGATGCACTTTTTCAATAGTCATTTGCATACCCGCATGAGCAGACGTAAGACTGTCGAGTGCTTATTTGAGAACACTAGGTGTTAGTTGCTCGGGGACCCATAATTTCCAAGACAGCTTATCGAGTGAATCATTGTCAACAGAATGTTCTGTCCGAATATACAATAATTTACCCAAATTTGTTTATAAATAAGAAAATTCGAATTGACATCGATTCAACAACTATTTAGAATTCAGATAGCGGGATTTTGGACCGTTGCATAAGCAGCCTTCGTAGGTGCTCAACTTTCTCAAACTGTCGATAGTCTACTTAACCTAGATGGAACAGGTGGCCCCACATGTTCTCTATGGGATCCAGTGCCGGGCGATCTTCCTCTTTTCACAGAAGTCTTTAAATCATGTCAGTAAATACCTTAAACCGTTGGACTTATCAAAAATTAAATTGTTTCTGATCAGAAAATAACACATTTTTCCACTCCCGGGCTGCCGAACACTCTTGCAACATTTAATCTGGCTATGTGGGGGCTTTGATTTTATTTTCTTACAAACCAATATATCACTGCATGATAAACTTAATTACACACGATGCTTTGATATTTGTAACCTTTAAATCAAATAGAATTTTAGATGCCGAAGCATATTTATCCAGCCCAGCCCGTAAGATTGCAGATTTTTGCCTGTGGGACCTTTATGACGTTGGTCTTTTAGCATTGTTAATTGTGGCTTTCTTTTCATTTTACCAAGTTACACATTGTACCCACGATTGTTGTTGTTATAACAGTTTTTCTGTGCACTTCTATCGATTTGTGAGTGCTCTTCTATCTGTTGTTTGTACGTCGTGTAGTTTTAGCTGTTGAAAGTTTCACTTCATCTTACTGTGCGCTTTTAGTTTTTCTTTTGTGCTGTGCAGAATCCGATTTTCTTTTTGAATTTGATATTCTAGTATATTTTCGATCATTCAATATTTTCTTATAGACAAACTCCTTTATCGATGTGATCGCGTATCACTGCTTGAGCTGGTGGTTGTCTGATTGCTGTTGATTCTGATCTTTCGTCAGACTGCTTCTTACCTCCATTCTCTCTAGACATTGAATTTATAAGTATGACAATTCTGCCTAATATGTTTTCATTACTTATCGCATGTTCCTACATTTCAACCTCAATCATGATGTCTCTATCTAATTAAATCATCTAAAAATCATGAAAAATCTACCCACTATCCAAATATATTTCCTTCTATACTTCCTGATAGAGACTATTTGATTGTATGTGGTGACTTTAATCTTCCTGATATTATATGGTTCGCTCCACCAAATGTATTGGTGCCACTCAGTTCAAATGAATTTATTGATGAGCTGTCATGAGTTGTCACTGTCTCAAGTTAACCCTATTCGAAACTGTAACGATCGTTTACTTGATTTAATTTTTGTATCAGATCCTACTTGTAGTATTATCTCTCGCTGTGATCCACTTGTTTATCCTGAAGATCCGTCATCATCCTACGCTCGATTTGATTATAGAGCTGCCAACTCTTGTGCCTTTTGTAGCAACGGATTCTACACTTAAGAATCGTTGCTTCCATAAAGCAGATTTTTTGAAACTTAACCACTTATTATTAGGCACTGATTGGTCAGAATTAAATTCATGTGACCAATATGGATATTGCAATATCAATATTTTATACAACCATAAACTCACATTTCGATGCTTGTGTCTCCATACGAATCCTGTGAAGGCTAATAGGCCTCCCTGGTTTTCGCGGGAATTAGCCAGGTTGAAAAATGTGAAGTCTAGGTATTATAAGAAGTTTAAGACATCCAGTAATCCTTTTGATTACTCTCGATATTCGGTTGCTAAAGCAATTTTTATTACTTATAACTCGCGTTGTTATAATAATGACCTTCTACGCTGGTAGGCAGTTCTATAACTTTGTCAATATGAAACGCAAATCATCTTCGTTGCCAAACTCCGTTTTTTACGAAGATACAAAGAATGATTAGGCTGCAGCCAATTTGTTTGCTGAGTATTTATAATTTACCTATTCTTCTTCTAACTTTTCACCCAATCTACTCTATCCTTACCTTGTTCAAAGATCTAAATATATTTTTGATCCTGCGAGCACTGAAAAGTCACTTCTTGGCGAAAGGTCCAGATGAAGTTTCGGGATGTGTATTCAAGTATCTCTCTGAGTCTCTTTGCAAACCTTTACTTAAATTATTTACTTTGTCTGCGGATACTTGTTCTTTCTCCGCTATTTCGAAGGAGTCCTTTATAATTCATCTTCATAAAAATGCCTCCAAGTCTGATTTAAAAAACTACAGGGGTATTTCCAAATTGTCCGCAATACCTAAGGCATTTGAGAAATTAGTAAGAACTCAAATGCAACATTTATTTATGTCAATTATTTCACCTTTCCAGCATGTTTTTATGAAATGTACATTCACACTGACATTCTTCAATTTACTTCCCTTGTGATCGAAGGATGTCAGAATAAAATGCAGACTTATATCGCTTATATATACATACTTCAGTAAGATCTTTGATTCTGTTGACCATTGTCTCATGCTTCATGGACTATATCTTATTGGATTTCTTACTAACTTTCTTACTTAGATATCTGAGTAACAGAACTAAAAAAAAAAAACATTAATTTTGAAACCTATCCTAGTTACCTCTGGGGTACCCCAGGGTAGTCACCTGGATCCAGTGCTTTTTAATCTATTTATTAATGACCTTCCTTCTGTAATATTTCGTACTAATGTATGCTGATGATGTTAAGTTGTGCCTGATGTACAATGATGACCTCTCAATACTTAATGCAGCCGGACTTACTTTCATTTTTTTGTCATGGTATCGAATGAATTTGCTCCATTTAAACTGCTCTAAGTGTAAGGCGGTACCATTTTTTCGTATTTCTCCTCATTTTGTTAGTTACACGCTCGATGGGATGCCTCTTGATAGACTGAATGAAGTAAATAATTTAGGTTTTAATCATCGGTTAAAATTCGATAGTCATATTAAATTCACTGTCAACAAAGCATTTCAAATTCTTGGTTTTATTAAGGGTTGGTTAAAAGAATTTGATACGACTATAATACTTTTCACTTTTCTTGTAAGTGCAACCCTACAATATGGAAAAATATATTTTTCTGTTCCTTATAGACCGTGTCGATACTTCCTTCCACTTTCTCTTAATCGTTGTACTACTAATTATTCCTTGATGATTACAACACACTCTATCACGCAATCAATTCAGAGTCCTCCATTTCTCTAATTAAGAACTCAATTTTAAGCGTCTTGTCTTGTCAACGGCCTTTTTCGTATGTACTTGTGGTGGAACTTAACTAATTCATACTAATCTTTTTTTCGCCACATTACTTTTTTTCTGGGATTTTCCCAATTTATGCAACAAATGTTGGACCCTATTGGATTTAAATACCCGCAGAAATCTTATAAATATTTCTTATTTTTTAAATTATATATATAATTTTAAACTTTATCTTACATTTAATTTAATTTATTAATTGATCAGATATATTCTGCTGTGCCAATATTGATATTTACAATTCAATATTTTATACTACCATAAACTCACATTTGGATGTTTTTGAACCCCGTGTGAATCCTATGAGGGCTGACAGGCATCCCTAGTTCTAGCTTGAATTAGTCAGATAGAAGAAGTCTTCAACTATATCTTATACGAGGGTGCCGACTGGTAATAGCATCAGAGTGATCCGATTTGCACCATTCAGTTCGGGCATTATTGGTCCCATATCCATTTCGTTGCAAGCGGTCAAGTTTAGGATCCAGGCAAGAACTATGCTATATCCGCTACTCGGAAATAAAGGCACGAAGACTCGTTTATACCGAACGAGAATTAATGCAGTCAGTAATGCACCGAGACACCGCCCAACAAAGCTAGGCCGCTGCTTCGAGCGGCTAACCAAGGGGGCTGGTCCACCCCCTTCTTTCACGGTTGTGGGGTAGTATCAATGCAAAACTAATGTCATCGTATGCGATGATGGGCGTTCCGTGGATCTTTATAACTGGGCGATGACAGGGCTTGGCGAGATTCACCGGGGATCTAAGCGTAGCATGGACATAAATACGACGGGTAAGTCACTCTTAAAATTCATTCTAAAACACTAAGCACGTAGTTTGTAGCAAGTGAAATGATCCCACCTTTATCAATAAGACCCGCAAAGAGATCATAGACCTGACCCTTGCTCACACATCCTTAGTGATCAGTTAAGAGGTTGGAAATGCTCTCACTACCAATCCTCTGATCATAGATATATCGAAATTGAGCTAAGCTCCCCTAAGCCTATGGTCAAAACTCGGTTGCACACCATTCTAATCTCAAAAGCACTTTCATGAGGTCACGCAAGAACACTTAGTACAGCATGCCTCATCAGCAGTCCCACGCTTGAAACCCTCATGGTAGACATCTTAATACAAACAACCATACAGGCTACGAAGAAATCACGGAGTTAATTCTGCTTCGATAAGGAATCGACTGAAAAGAGATCACAATTTAGGAAAAACTGTAAGGAGCAATCACTGGATATCCTTCTGAAAACATACTTCCCAATTTTCTCTGAGCTCCCTACAAACCAAAAATGTCGAAATTGCCTAGAGATCATATCACTCACTTATCTATTATACAGATACAACCTAAGATTGACAAAAAAGAGCTCCGTTCCTTAGTCACAAAAATATAATCTCCTGGATATGAACGTTGACGCCCGATAAGTATAACTGATCAATAAGATTCTCACATGCAGAGTTATAATGATCGTCAACTCTCTCCAGATACGTTAGCAGAGGAAAGCCTTAGTGGGACGTCCTGCCACCCCTCATATGAAAGACTACTGAAGGACATAGAGATGATATTGCTGTTATTTTCAAATGAAATTATCTCCAAGCTCAATAGGATCTGAAATTAAAATTAAATTCAAAATATTATCATCTTTTATTCACAGATGGCTCAATGCTAAGATGTATTTCGTTCTTCCGGAGCACTGCAGGGTTTTTCAGTTTTTGTAACTGTAGTTTTTAAAAATCCAGGATACGGGCTTTTACCATTTTTATACATTGATACCGAAATTATCATAGTATATTGGTTTTGTGCAATGCCCATCTGTCTGTCTGTCTGTCCGTCTGTCCGTCTATATGAATGCAACTTTTTTCAACACCCTTAGAGATAGAGACTTGAACTTGAAACACATACTGGTCTGTGCCCGCGTCAGACAAAGTGTACAAATTGGAGTGCTACGTCCACTAGGGGGACTAAGAAATCGATAAAATCTATATGCACAAATCGATAAAGACACATACATATCTCTTACCATTTTAAGGCTACAGTCACCAAATTTGGTTGGCACGAGGCGTGACTATAATCGATTTTATCGATTTTTATTTTATTTTATTGTTGAAAATATACCTGCAGAATTTGATGGCTCAAAAAGCTCAAAAACTGCGGAAGATATTGTCATTTCAGATTTTTAAGCAAGGGAGATTGGGTTGCGGAGGTGGGCAGGGAATTTGCCGGACTTTGAATGACAACGCCAAAAACCAAATAACCAAATTGGTAGCGGCATAAGTATGGAAGATGTACCACAGTCGACAATACCATTAATTTCACACAATTTAAAATATTTATATTGCTAGTAAGACCCATCAGCCGGTGGAAAATTATTGGACAAAGTCGCATCCCCGAAAAAACGGTAAAGGTCTATATCTGTTAGAAGGTAAACTACTATTAAGTTTTCCAAAATTCTATTTCGGCCACGTTTACTTGCCCCCAAAATTTCCAAAAACTTATAACGCTATACTGCAAATTAAAAGCTTAAGCTACAAAGCTTGGAAGGTAAATTACTAGGGAACTCCTCAAAAAAATTTTAAAAGCTTATATCTATATAATATTATATCGTTCGCAATTTTAGAGCTAAGGTTGGAAATATAGGAGGGTAGATTAGAACGAAATTCCCGCAAAATTGATCTCGACCACGCCCACTCCTTCCCCCATATCTCCCAAAATATTAAAGCCAAAATTGCAGGGGATTTTGGTAGATTAATAGCAACCTCCTTCAAAGGAGGTACCTGTTATCAAATAGTATTATCAGAGTATTTTGCGGTCGGCTGCGTCCGCCAATTTTAATTGAAATTGACCTGTTACAGTCAATTTTTGGGCATGCTGAAATGTGTTTGGTATGCTACCGGTTTATGTTCCAGTAACAAAGTGTCACCGCAAACGGTACTTGAAAACAAATTGGGCTGAATGATGTGAATACGTAAAGAGTTCTTTTCGTACTAGTTTATTTCATAAAGAATGCGTGGTTTATATACAAAATTCTTAGACGATAATCTTTGCTTAGGGCTAGTTATTCTATTTACAGTTGACCCAACAATCAATCCTTATCTATGCGCTTAGAGACACCATGTCTTAATATTTTCTTATTTACGACGCTGCGTATGATAACACCTGCTTACTTCAGGCAGTCCGACAGATGGTGCGACAACCCATATCTACATGCAACCAATGGGTCGGGTGCATATTTGTTTTATTGAGTCTGTGCGCTATCTGCAAATATTTTTACTTTTGTATGTCGTCGATTAAATACTTAAATAACTCAATAGCACGTAAGGCCTAAATTGTGATAATGAGAAAAAACATTTGAAAATATATATATATTATCAATACCGTAAAATTGTTACTCGAACCCTTAGCCCGACCGAGTTAACATACCTTATATTCCGGTTAACCGAAGGTTCGTCGCAAAGTAGAATACCATGTCTTAAAAAGGGTACAGCTAATTTTTATCCAATTGGTTTGAAAATATTTGTTTTAAATAGTTGGTTTTTAATAATACTTACACTTGAATGGCATCACGGACTCTAATCCAGTGTCGTTGACGCATATGTGGATTTCTTAATGCCATTATTAAGGGCAAAGTACGTCGGAAACTGTCGATAGATTTTGCTGTTGTCTCTAACATCTCCCATCGCCTATCGTAATACATTTTTCTCAATGCATTGAATTCCTTGGATAAAGTTACTGCCTTCTCCTCCATATCATCAATATTAATATTCCAAAAATTACCAGTTCGCCACTCTTCCCAGCTCATTTGCCAATTAAGAATGAGTAACCATATATTCTGCACGATTCTTACTTCATTGTTCAGCTTAATAAGATCCAAGCTTTCTGGTTGATTCACATTAAAGACAGATAAATCATTTTTCAAACTTTCCCTCAAATTTTATACAATCCTTCACTCTAAATGATATAATTTTTAGAAATTTTAGAGCTAATTTTGGGTTTCTGTAAAATGTATTAATTAACGATCGAATTAAATGAAAAAGTTAGGATTAGAGTTTTACATGTTAGCTGCCGTGGGAAGCTTTAAATAAAAATCTTCTAGGAATTCTTTTAGAATAATTTTAAATTTTTCAGCCTGATGCAACAAAATTTTTTTAAATTCATCGCGGTTATTATCAAGCATTTCGTCAGCTTCTCCCAACTTTCTGAGATAATCCATCCATGCAGCCTGTAGGCTTTCAACTTGCTGTCGAATTTCATCTGGAATATCGACTTGATATTTGTCTAAAAGAGCAAAAAGGTCAAGCACTTTTGGAAACGATGCTTGTTTGAGTGGGGCCTCTTCCATTAGTCGCTCAAAATATGCTTTTGCTGCTAGGGACTCTTGTAGAGTTCTCGGTGTTATCATAATTTTCTTACTATTGCATCGCATATACCGATATATTCCTAAAGAATTAATTTAATAGAAATAAAAATTAATGTGAATTAAAAATGTCATATTTTCTTACCTCGTATTAAGTAAAATGAATGAGTTAAAAGAATTTTAATGTTTAACGTCTGCCACTTTTCTATGTAGTCGAGAATTGAGTTTTTGATATAGTTTTGATTCATCAGGGTGAAGTATACAGGTGAGATAGCATCTACAAATGAAATGTCATCAGCTAAAGTGCTATAGTACATAATAAAGGATTCAAATACGTCTGCTGTTAGATCCGTTGCTTTAACTCTTTTAATAAATGTACTCTCTGTTGTTTCCCATAACGAACGGTTACAATTCCAAAAAGATATATATCTGACTACTTCCTCACCCTGATGAATAACTTCAGCTTCTATATTGAGAATAAGATCTATACATTCAATATCCTCTCGGAAGACTTTTAGAAATGGTATAGATTGCTGTTCTTTTGGCAATTTCATTTTATTCCCGATTCGCGGAAACTGTTGAAGTATACTTTGTATTCTATTTATAATTCCTCTTATTAAAACGGAGACAGTCTGCATATTAGGATTTAACTCAATTCGACGTTCTATTATATCGGACTCCATGACAAGAACAGGAGATGCCGCTATATCAGTTTCCCGATGTAAAGTGGAACATACCATAGTCAGCGAATTTCGTGCACTAGTCAAAAATGCTGTAGCCAGCATATCGTCAATAATATTCACATAATTGTTCCATTCAATAGCCATCTATGAAATGAAAATATGTCTTTAATATATATAATAAGTGTAAAACATGTATGAAAATTTTAGTCGAAAATAACCGAGTGCGCTAATTAGTTTTGCTCAATATACGTTAATAACCGCCAAACGTATTTTTTTCGATACCCTTTAAGCTGGAGACTTCATTTTTGAATATATATATGTAACGAGTAGTTACAGTGGGATTACAGTGCTGTTGGTTGGCCACGCTGGTTAACAGATCTAACAGCAGCATAAGCACGAGCCGTAGAAAAAGAGTCGTAGAAGAACAGCAGAACAAGAAAGACGAGTTCGTGAAGCGCTGCGTCATAAAAAGTCCCGAGTACCTAAAGTTTATAAAGTTGTCACTGCGTCGATGAAATAATTTGTTGTTTTATAAAGTCGATACACATAATTCACTGATTATACTTATAACTCTATAATATTAATAATAAACAGGACATAATCAGTCCTACATTTGGAGTTGAACCGGTCGTGCATCATATATTTGAAGCACTCAAGCCAAACAGTGTAACAGTGAAGACTTATTGCAAAATTGAGAAGTTGAAAACACAAAAGCAGCAATAAAAAAATGAATTTCATAATAACTTGAAACGCTGAAAAAAAATTCACTATTACAAAAAGCAGCATAAGTAGTGGAAACGGAAAAAGGAGTATGTGTCATAGTGTATCTGATAAAGTGAAACAGAAACATCAATATCGCGTCACCAGATCACAAGCACAAATGAGACAAAGCGAAATTAGGGCAGTTGGAAGATCGATCGCGCAAACGTGAGAATGGCTGAAAATAAGAAACTGGAAAAAAAAGGTGCAGTTGGCGGTCGTGTATTAAATTTCGATGGCAATAGTGTACCGGTAGAGCATTGGTTTGCAAACTTCGAAGGAAATGCAGAGGCATATGAACTTAGTGACAAACAGAAATATGTACAAGCAAATTTATTTATGGATACTGTTGTAGTTAATTCATTTGAATAGTTGAAAAGTGTGTAATGAACAACGTGGAGCAGATGGGCTATTATTAAGTTCGGACTCACGCGCTTGCTCGGGCAGAAGCTCGCCGGCAATCGGTGTGGGTTATTATTTGTCAACCGACATATTTAAATGGCTTCCTAGTTATAAGTTATATATATTTAATTTTCGCGTACACTATATATACTTGTGTACAGTTGCTCAAGTTTAACGCTTTATCTAAGCTCGACTTATAATAAAAGAAAGAGGGTAACTAACATACATCATCTCACGCTGGTTCTTCCTGTTGTTCTTCCTGGTGTTGGTGTGTGTGCGCGCTGTAATTAGTTATTAAGAGAGAGTGCAAACCTCGTGCGAAAACTCGCTGTGGGTAATTATCATGGGAGAGAGCAATTATCATAAGCCATGTGCGAAGCTCGCTGCAAGCATAAGCCATAAGCTGAGACAAATTTTTGTATGTAAATAAATGATACTTATTAGTTATTTAAAAATAATTTTTGAATGCATCAGAAGATCCGCAATATTCATCCGTTTAAGTTCGGTTTAGGAATATTATTCTCATTAGAACGACATACATAAGTTGGTGTGAATGATCGTATGTTAATGCGTGAGCCAAGGGAGAGTTTTAAGAGAGACTCTCTTAAGCCCATTAACTAAATCAATTTGAGCAAATAACTTAGCACCGAGATCGCCATCGTGAGCATGGGCGTGGCAAAGGCACTATATTTATAAAGTTGTCAATATGATGCTCCAATTAATCCAATATTTCATGAACTACACATCCAATATAACCTGTTGTAAATAACGCACGAATATGAAGAGTCAAACACAGTTCCTAATTATGGATTATCTTTATTATGCGCGAGTGCGTCTTTACTTGTTGAAGAATTGAGAGCAACTTAACTTAAGAGAACACAATTCAAAAAGAGAACACAAAACATGTGTGACTAGAGCTTCGATATTAATCGGTATAGAGATACTTAAGCATTATTATATCATTGTAAAACTCTCCATCAAGAAGATTGTCAAGAGTTACCATACTTAAAAAAACATAGTTTTTGATTATTTTTATATGATAACTGCATTCAAAGTAAAGTGCGCGAATCTAGCTCGAAACTCATGTTAAAATATTTCGTTCAGAAAATCCTTCTAATGACAGTGCAAAAATTGCCAAAGCCATGACATGGGTGGAATTCTCTATGAGTACTGCATTCCATGTAAGAAAAGCGACTCATTGTATAAGTCTCCTTCAAGAAATTTGTCACGAGTGACCATATTTTAAAAAACCCGTTGACTTTTTGATAATTGTTCGATCTTTATATGAGAACGGTATTCAACGTTAAGTGCGCGAATCTAGCTTGAGACTCATGTTAAAATAAATAAAGTTGGAAACTCGATTCTAACTCGAGACTGATTTTAAAATTCTTCTCTCTAAAAACTGCTCTTTAGGATCTGTACAAACCTTTCAAAGGCATAACTTTGTCAAAAGTGTCCCTATTTTCGAAAACTAGCGCTTTGTGATCATGGGTTGAAGTCTTTATGAGAACTGTATTCCAAGTGAGAAACGCGAGTCTACCTCGAAAGTCATTGATTAAAAAAGTGCTCCAAGTCCAAACCTGTGTTCAAAGTGACCATATTTTCAAAAGCCATACCTTTTTGATCATTTGTTGACCTTTATATGAGAACTGCATTCAAAGTTAAATACGCGAATCTAGCTCGAAACTTGCGTTAAAATTATTCATTCAACAAATCCTTTTAATGACAGTTCAAACATTACCAAAGCCATAACTTTGTCAATAGGGCTCCTATTTTTTTAAAATCAGGGCACTTTGACCATGCTTTAACATATATATGAGAAACTTATTTTCCAATTTTACTGTCAAAAAATCCTCTTAGGGACTGTTCAAACCTTTCCAAAGCCATAACATCGTCAAAGGTGCCCCTATTTTAAAAAAACACAGGGCATTTTGATCATGCTTTAACATATATATGAGAATTGCATTCAAAGTTTGAAACGCGATTCTAGCTCGAAACTCATTGTAATATTCTATCCTCAAAATTTGCTCCAAATCCATATCTTTGTCAAAAGGCGTTCCTATTGTAAAAAACTGCATTGAATTATTCTACCTTCAAGAAGTGCTCGAAAATCCATAACTTAATTAACGTGACCATATCAATAAACACTGACTTATTGATAATTATTTGACCTTTATATGAGAACTGCATTTAAAGTTAAATGCGTGAATCTATCTCGAAACTCATGTTAAAATTCTAACCTCAGCAAATCCTTTTAATGACAGTTCAAACATTTCCAATGCCATCACATTGTCAAAAGTGTCCATATTTTAAAAAAGCAGGGTATTTTGATCATGCTTTAACGTATATATGAGACTTGCATTAAAAGTTTGAAACGCGATTCTAGCACGGAAACTCATTTTAAAATTCTACCCTCCAAAATGCTCTTGGAGACAAAATTGCTCAAACCTTTCCAATGCCATAACTTTATCAAAACTGTTCCTATTTTCGAAAACCAGCGCTTTGTGACCATGGGTTGAAATCTTTATGAGAACTGCATTCCATGTACGAAAAGCGACTTTAGCTCGAAAGTCATTGTAAAACTCTCCCTCAGAAAGTGCTCCATGTCAACAAGCTTGTTGTTGTTGTTTAAAAAAACTCGGGCTGATGGATAATTGTTTGACCTTTATATGAGAACTGTATTCAAAGTTAAGTGTGCGAACCTAGCTCGAGACTCATGTTAAAACAATTCGTTAAAAAAATCCTTCTAATGACAGTTCAAAAATTGCCAAACATTGTTAAGAGCTTCGATATTAATTGGTATAGCGATACTTAAGTATTAATCGTTGCTGTCATATTCAAATACATTTTACCTCTCTCTCTCAATGATTACAACATACCAAGATTAATAACAATTAATTGCATTAATTAGTTTCCCATGTTTGTTCTTTCATATACTCTTGATTAACATATCAGACATCATATCGCTTGTACATACATATTCAATTTCTATCTCGTTGTTAGCATACAACTATTCGAACTATCTCGAACATGATGGTACTTAATATCAATATGTTCGCTATTATTATGCAACGTTCGACTCTTAGCTAGAATTTGTACGATTTGATTGCCGCAATATAATAGGACAGATTTAATTTCTTTAAGTACCATCTCATGTAACACTTTTTTCAGATACATCGCCTCTCTCGCCGCAGTTGTTAATGCAATGTACTCGGCTTCAGTACTGCTCAAAGGTACCAGACTTTGCTTCTTAGACTCCCACGAAATCACGCCTCCTGCTCCAATGAGGAAGCACTATATGATTTGCGATCGGTGGTATCATTTTACCCAATCATTTTCCCATTTACAGCCTATGGCTCTCTTGCCCTCTGGCAAATTCACAAGTTCCCGGGTATTATTTACTTCGAGTGCTTGAATTTCCTTCTGTATTGAAGTTAACCACTCTCCACTCATTTTTGAATTAATAGCATTAACATTAACGTTAAGAGGGTGATAACATATTAAAAGTATTAAATATATTCCTGGGACGGCCCCGCTTACCAGTCATTAACTTTTGTGGACGACCGGGTCCTCGAACTTCACATAATTCGGGTGACTCCACTTCATTGCTTCACGCACAGTCTTCGGTCTCGTTACTTTCATTACTTTGATTGGCTGACGCAATACCTGCTTCTGACTGCACTTCTTCATTGCCGAATTCTATACTGGCTGTTTGAGCATGCTGATTTGGTAATACACAGATTCTACAAAATATTTTTCCATGAATATAACATCTCTACTTTAAATCACCTTTTCAGATGCTGGACAATACAGCCGATACACTTTTGCTGTTAACGAATAACCTGGCCTGAGCTTCTTTTTGTGCCACTTATTGAGTGCAATCACCTTTGACCCGAAAATTCTTAAATATGACACGGTTGGCTTTTTACCGCTTCATGTCTCATACGGCGTCTTGTCTATCAACGTTTTTGTCTCCGACCTATTGCGCAGATAGGCAGCAGTCTGTACTGTCTCTCCCATAGGGTCTCTTTCGCACCAGAATATATCAACATACTCGTGGCCATCTCAACCAGCGTGCGATTTGCGCGTTCCGCAACGCAGTTCTGTTGCGGGGTATACGGTACCAGTCAGCTCTCTTTCTATGCCGATTTCCGATAAGAATTGATTGAATTCCCGACTCGCGTACTCACGACCGTTATCGCAGCGGATTGCTTTAAGCTTTTTACCGCATTGTCTTTCGGCAAACACTACAAACTCTTTAAACTCTTTTAGTATTTGGTCCCGCGACTTCAAGAAATACACAAAGGTATAACGCGAATAATCGTCGATAAATGTTGCAAAGTACCGCGCCCCTCCGGCAGACGCCGTATTGATTGGTCCGCTTATGTCTTTTGCGCGACTCTCAGATGCCCTTGGAAACGATCCAACACATATTTTGTTATTCGCGCAAGTTTCGCACACATCGCCTTTCAAGTTTATGTTTTTCATTTTCTTTAAACTTGCCATATATTTAGATGGCCTAGACGATTATGCCATTTCTATAATTCAGTGCACTTGCCTTTGAGTACATACACTTTTCCATGTGAGCAGTATCGCCACTGTCCAGACACCACATCGATTTTGTCACATTACTGTTACGATCGTTTTGCGTCTTTGCTTTTTTCTTTTCCATGTCATTTAAAACGCCTTCGCATTTAGAACATTTTGTTTGTGCTGTACAATTCCTCCTCATATGATCAGCAGATCGACAATTAAAGCAAAGAGCACTTTCTGTGGTAGACAAATTTTTCTTGCCACCACTGTATTGTCTGTTTGGCATTTCACTCACACACTTGCGCTGATATAGTTCACACATTTCTTGTAAATCACATATGCAACACGTATTCTTAAAAAGTTTCGTCTTTCTTCTTTCTATCTGTTAGCTTTGAGTGTATATCGCCATTTCTCCATGTACTCTTAAACTCAGAAATTAAAACACTTACGTAATGATTCGCTTGTCGAGCTTATAAATTTCCGTTTTTCCTAAAAAGGGGCAACAATTTGTTGCGCTTTGCATATAGCTCCATCCATGAGCAAGAGTGTTAAGCTTCCAAAAAAAAAAGCAAAAGAAACAATATTAAAGGAAACTCAAAATTGTTGAAATAAAGGGTAAAGCGAATTTTTGGCAAAACGTGTCTTCATAAGTTCTATTGACGGCGGACAAATTCTATTCATCTCCTAGCCGTTGAGCGAAAAAGTGCTACGCGTTGCAAACGTCAAAAAACTAAATTAATTTAAAGGTTGGAACTTGCCGTACAGTGTGATAAAATAATTATTATATAAAGAGAAAGGCCTACAACTATGATAAGTTAAAATACTTAATTATTTTTGTAGCGCAAAAGCCGTTTCCAACTAGAAAATTCTACCTAATTATAATAAATAGCCACTAAACAATTATATATATAAAAAAAAAACAAAAACAAAATGGATGACCTGATAACTTGAGTTATTTATATATAACTAATAACTAGGAAGCTGTTTTAATATGTCGGTTGACAAATAATAATCCACCCCGATTGCCGGCGAGCTTCAGCCCGAGCAAGCGCGTACTCCGAACGTATTAATAACCCATCTGCTCCACGTTGTTCATTACAGATAATTATAATTAGTTACAATTATATTTTGGCGTCCAACGTATGGGGCCTGTTTCAGTTAAAAATATTAGTTTTTAATAAGCTAACAGGAGGTTAATCGAAAGGCCATCGGTTAGGCATCCGATCTAGTATTGAAAGAATAAAATAAACCATTCTAGTGTTTTGCAGCTGTACAGGCTCACAAACACATACCTACAAACCAAGCCGGATTCCGGTGTCGCTGGATTCAACTCAGGTAGTTGGTTGCGCTATTTAGATCGGGGCTAATAATGCGGATCACATTCTATTTTCTTAGTAATTGAGCATTTGATTCTATTCCGGATGTGACAGTCTATTGCCGTAAGAGTATAGTTCATATTGGCTGGTACTTCTTCTTCTGAAACTATACTTCTCGCCTGGAACAATAACTGCCATATTTGCAAACGAAAATGGGATCATTGAAGCAATTACACTGTTCTTTTACCTCTATCCTATCCAACTATGACAGCGATTGTTTTTTTCTCTTTTTCAAATCATTTCGTGGGCCAAGTAAATCAAGTAAAGGCATACCTATTCTCGGGAAGGAATTCGCATTGTTATCCACACTCATATAATGAATTTATAATATATCGCTCTAAATCACGCCTTGTTGAAGTAATCTTTAACACAAGGTTTTTTGTTTATCATATATAGCACCAAAACATTATAACGCGATCTAAGTCTAAGGTCGTTAAAGTTATAACGCAAACTATGCCTAAAGTCGACACAACAGGAAAAATGCAGAGTTCGAATGCGGGAAATAGCTCTGTATCAGGAGTAAGGCAGGGAAATGAGTCGTATACAGTCCCTCAGTCCAACCCCGTCGAAGTAATAGCTAGTACTAGCACAGAGTAAAGTGCTAACCAACAGGCAAGAGCGTCTCAGCAATTCACGCTGTGGACCAAAATAACGGTCATAACCTGCTTGCTACCAATTTGCAGCAAACTGTTGTCAGTGCAATGGCGACAGCAATTTCTCAACAATCTCAACATTTGTCCCAAGCCATTGAGACAGGGTTGCAAAGACTAGCAATGCAGAATCCTGAAGGCAACCCTGCAGATGCTTGGCCAACTATTCATAGTAGAGAACGACAAAGTTTTGAATAACTATTTCAACTCCCTGGCCCGGTAGATTCAGCAAATATTCCCAGTAATGCGGTGCCGCCAACAATTAGTTTCACGCTAATGGTATCGCAGCAGTGCGAAAGTTTACATTCTGATAGAATTAGCCAGATTATTTCTAATTGGAAGTTAAGATTTTCGGGACGTTCATCGTTATCGGTAGAACAATTTATATATCGCGTAGAAGCGCTTCCAGCACAGTCATTGAATGAAAACTTTGAGCTGCTATCTCGCTATGCTGGTAACTCGTTTGAAGACAGCGGTAGCGAATGGTATTGGAGATACCATAAAAGTGTTCCGTCCGTTCGTTGGACCGACTTGTGTCGAGCGTTAAAGGCCCATTTTAAAGATGGTCGAACAGACTTAGACATTCGCACAGCCATTTCGGAATAAAAAACATACAAAGGTTCGTGGTATTTTGTTTAAGCTAGTCAGAAGAATTCGGCTATGCAAAACTAAATAAAAGAGCTTTTCGATATAGTGGACAAGCTAAAAGCAATTGGATATAGCAAATTTCTGAAGATATTTTGACAATTTTGTTGCTGTCGGGACTTGGAAAAAAGTTTTGAATATTTTGTCATCGACATCAAATGAGACAATCAGTATTGTTCGCAGCACATGCACCGGAACGAAGCACATG